>ML430349.1:150032-167783 GCA_005239525.1 Nicotiana knightiana | reverse complement strand
TTGTTCCCTTGCCGGGATTTAATTGTTTAATTGATGTTCCCTTGCCGGGATTTCTATTTTATTCTGTTTACTCCCTTGCCCTTGTTTGTGATTGTTGTTTGGGTGAGAAAGAGTGTTAAAGCACGAAGGGTGATGTCGTGCACTGTTTATTATTGTGAGGAAGAGCAATAAATGACGAAGGGTGATACCGTGCATTGTTTGATATTGTCTCCCTTGTTGGGATGTTGAGATTTCTGTTATTGTTCCCTTGCCGGGATTACTATTTCTATTCTGTTTACTCCCTTGCCCTTGTTTGTGATTGCTGTTTGGGTGAGGAAGAGTGCTAAAGCACGAAGGGTGATGTCGTGCATTATTTGATATTGTGAGGAAAGAGTGTAAAGCACGAAGGGTGATGCCGTTCCGTATGATGTACCATTCCGTACCGATCTTCATTGATTATACCGTGAGGAAAGAGAGTAAAAGCACGAAGGGTGATGTCGTGCCATGATTTACATTGATTATATTATACATTGCATAGTGAGGACAAGAGTAAAAGCACGAAGGGTGATGCCGTGCAAGTTTGTGCTTTCTGGTCCTTATTGATATTTTAGATTTGCTGTTCTTTTCCTTATTTGAGAATTCTTATATGAAACTGTTATCTCCCCACAACATGTTCCCCTTCCTTTATTAATTGTTTTCTCCCTATATTTCTTATCCGTTATATATATGTATATATTTATTTGAACTGCACATGTTATTTGGTAGTCTGGTTCTAACCTCGTCACTACTTCATCGAGGTTAGGTTAGGAACTTACCAGTACATGGGGTCGGTTGTACTGATGCTACACCTGCACTTCTTTATGTTGTGCAGATTACGCAGCCGGACCCGAAGGACATCATTAGTGAGAGTGTCTTCCAGCTTATCCTAGAGGCATCAAGGTTTACCCGCTGGCGTTCGTGGGCCTTGGCGTCTCTTCCATCCCTATGTCTTCGCTTTTGTCTTATTTTTCCTCTAGTTTCAGAGACAGACATGTATTTCCTTTCAGACTTGTATTTAGCACTCTTATAGACAGTTCGTGAGTTTGTCACTCCGGGTTTTGGGAAATTATGTGTCGTTGTATTATGTTGTCATTACTTAGCTTGAAACCGTATTTATTTTCGCTGTTTACGTGTGAACCGTCTTAGTTTATTTTGTTAAATTAATGTTATTATGCTAGTTTACCTATACACGTTGGCTTGTTTAGCAGGTTCAACTTTAGACACCATCACGGCCCGACGGTGGAATTTCGGGGCGTGACAATAAACCTCTTCTCATTTTTCTATCACAAGGAGCATAAACCCCAGTGAAGGTGCATTGGAAACCAATATTTTCTTCTTCCATGAAAGTAGTGACAGAATGTTGACCCATATATTTGTCCCTACAAATCCATATTCTTTTGTCCCAATACACTACAATTCCCCTGCTATTGCCTTGGGCCTGTCTATAAACCAAATAGGCTCTCTCCTTGTGAGTACCTACCAAAATCCTCCCCTATTTGATCTATCGTCGCTGAATTAGGGACCAACTTCTCAAGACATGCAAAGTATCCAATCCAACCTCTTGAGTCAAAGTATCTTCTCTGGTGTTCTTGTAAAATAATCCTGGGTTCAGAAGATGTCCTAGTGCATGCAAAGGTTTTAGAGTTGATCCGTCCACATGCTATCAGTTATCTCAAAAACTTTCTCATATTTTCTAACATCTCCCTCAAATGACGCTGCAATAGATTCTTTGGCTCTATCCATAACTTCATAAATATAGCCCATTGTTCGTGTATGTGTGTATCTTGGTGTTCTTTTGTGTGTGTATTGATGCAAAGATGATCAGAAAAATCTCCTCCTCTCTTTTAACTCCAAAACTGTTGTTATCTCTAAAAACCATTCCTTGAAGGGTCTATTAGCCTTGAAATTTAATGGAGTCAGTCATGGGGTTTAATGGGGGGACGTGGATCATGTAAAGAGTGGGGGAGAAGGACATGAGGGAGTGGGGGTAAGGCATGAGTGAAGTGGGGAAGTTGGGTGTTATTTTTGTTTAAATATTTTTTATGTTGTATTATATATATTCTTCTATTTAAACATAGGAATGTAGTTTTTAATTTTCTTAAATAAAACCTATTAAGAGTAAGATAAAAATTTAAAACATTAAGATTAGACCTAAAAGAATATTCACACCAAAAATAGTACAGAATTTGGGTGTAGTCAAAAATTAGTTGTTCACAGCATGCCCCTCTTTGCTTGGAAACATGGAGAGTTTTCAGGCAAAGAAAATGAACACGGTGACTAATTTTTTGACCTCACTATTATTTGAAAAATAAAAGAAAAATATGTGACCGAGCCTTGGTTTTAGGCAGCCTACATATCCCGTGTTATAAGGGAATCAGGTCACGTGTAGTTCAAGAAGAGCGATGAGTATTCTTAGAGCGAGAGTCGAGCGAAGTTTCGTCGAGGTTCCGATCTGCGGTTCCTACTATTACATCAAAATGAAAAGGACCTTACATACTCTTGAAATCTAAGAGTTACAAAATTCCTATCTAAATGCTATCTGGAGTCTTGTCGTGATTCTTGACTTGCTTCTCCCATTGACTTTAGGCTAAAACTTTATGTTCTCCGATATAAAAGATATGAAATATTCTCACAGGCTTGTTTTTTTAATCATATGATGAGAAAATAGATCTTGAAAACCTATGTCTCCATATACATTATGTCCAAGCTGATTGCAGCTGGTATTGAGATCAAACATTCCATTTTCTCCGGCAAGAGCTGGAATCTTATTTGTGTACATCCAATTCGTGCTTTGCAGAAAAACCTACAAGCCATCACAAACAAACAAAACAAACAAAAATTTTCTGCCCCAGTTTTCACTAGAAATTTTTTGTGAATTATTAAAAACACAATAAACTATATTAGCTGTTGAAAAATGAAGAATTAAAAGAGAAATGGACTCTTTTTCTTTTTCTTTTTGACAATAGGGGATGTCGTACCCTATGTTAACATGATGGAAGGCAACCAGGGGATGTAGTACCCTTTGTTGGCAATAAGATGAGGCTCGTGGCACTCTAAGATGCTACTAGGGAATATCGTACCCTATGTTGGCAAAAAGTAATGCAGCCAGGGGATGTAGTGCCCTGTGTTGGAAATAAGATGAGGCTCGTGGCACTCTGAGATGCTAGTAGGAAATTTTTTACCTTATGTTGGCAGAAAGTAATGCAGTCAGGGGATGTTTTACCTTGTGTTAGAAATAAAATGAGGCTCGAGTCACTCTGGGATGCTACTAGTGAATGTCGTACTCTATGTAGGCAAAACTAATGCAACTAGGGGATGTAGTACCCTGTGTTTGGCAATGAGATGAGGCTCGTGGCTCTCTGAGATGCTACTAGGGAATGCCGTGCCCTATGTTGCATAAAATCAGGCTTGTGGAGCTCTGAGATGCTAGTAGGGAATGTTGTACCCTATGTTGGCAGAAAGTAATGCAGTCAAGGGATGTAGTACCCTGTGTTATAAATAAAATGAGTCTCGCGTCACTCTGGGATGCTACTAGAGAATGCCGTACTCTATGTAGGCAAAAAAAATGCAACCAGGGGATGTAGTACCCTGTGTTTGGAAATGAGATGAGGCTCGTGGCTCTCTGAGATGCTAATAGGGAATGTTGTACCCTATGTTGCATAAAATCAGGCTTGTGGAGCTCTGAGATGCTAGTAAGGAATGTCATACCCTATGTCGGCACTAAAATGCAACCAGGGGATGTAGCACCCTGTGTTTGGCAGTAAGATGAGGCTCGTGGCTCACCGAGATGCTACTAGGGAATGTCGTACCCTATGCTAGCAATGAGAAATACAACCAGGGGATGTAGTACCCTATGTTGGAAATAAGGTGAGGCTCATGGATCACTGAGATTCTACTAGGAAATGTCGTACACTTTGTTAGAAATGAGAAGTACAACCAAGGAATGTAGTACCCTGTGTTGGCAATAAGATGAGGCTCGTGGCGCTCTAAGATGCTACTAGGAAATATCGTACCCTATCAGAAAGTAATGCAGCCAGGAGATGTAGTACCCTATGGTGAAACTAGGGTATTCCCTATAATGAAACTAAAAATAGCATGATTACATGTATATTTTAAGGAAATCAAGGATTTGAGAACTTCACTTGGTGATGTTCGTCCTTCCACGAATTGTTTCTTAAAATTGTTCTGTTCCTGTTCTGAACAAAGAAAGATTCGTTAGTTTTAAAATGGTGGTCAGTTTGTGGCCTTGATCTCTTGGGCGACTTGACCTAGTGTCCATTGCACTTGTTAGAACAACTGGCTTTGTCAATGGTCGTACGAATTACCGGGAGACTCTGTCCTTAATTCTAGAGATTTTCTTTCTCAACATCAAAACCTCGCCTATCCTCATTTGTGTTTGTGGTGCAATCAAACTTTCTCCCAGAACAACTTTTAACTGAGTAACTTTTATTTACCCTTGACACATTGTTCAGTCCTTCAAGTCTTTTTCTCGTCAGGGAAAATCAAAGATGGCTTTATGCCTTTGCCCATGCTGTTCATGCCCAAAAAGTTTTGCTTCATATAACAGGGAAACTGTAACCAATTTTACGGCCTTTTCTTTGCTTTGACGAAATTAGACTGAAAGGGACTCAAAAATAATAGTATGAAAGAAAACAAGGAGGTGAACTAATAGGTATTAAAACTTAATCAAGAAGTGTTCCTTTCAGGGGAAATAAAGAAAGAAAAATAAATAAAAATGACTTATCTGGAGGAATATGCTGACTTCAATGAACATGACATGCATTTTGGACTGGATGCCCGATTTGTCTGAACCGTCTAATTCTCGAAATATGTTGTAAAATTCACTTTGAAACTGAGTTCTTTGTATTAACCATGCTTGTCCCGGGGTATATGAAAACCTAAATCGATCAATGATGCCCGTTGTGGGTTTTCATCAACTGACCTCTCTCATTTATCTTTCTCTCAAATCACCATTGTCTTTTAATGCCCGTGAGGGTTTTCACCAATAAGACTCTCTCATTTATTTTTCTCTCTTTACAATGGATGAGGCATCTATAGTATATTGACTTAGCATTCTCGAAAGTTGATCAGAAGGTCTTAGCAGGGAAGGGTAAAAAGAACTATTCAACTGAATTACAACTTTTGGAACCATTTTGATGGAAAAACCGCCAAAAAAATAAAATAAAATCATGCCTCAGTTTCTTTGAAAAATGGGGAAATGTGGATTGTTGTTTNCTTCAAAGGGCTAACTAGGGTTAAACAGTGTTTGGGTAGCGAGAATGATAGCCTTTCGTCATCCCAACCTAAGAATGCTAAGTATAAAAATGCCCCCAACAGAGGCATCTCAGACATAGTATCTCTTGACCGCATCTGCATTACGGATATATCAGCCACCTTTTCTTCTATATCTGTCAAGTGTAGAACTCCTTTTGACAATACTTTCTTGATGAGGTAAGGACCTTGCCAATTCGGGGCGAACTTTCCTTTTGCTTCTTCCTGGTGCGGAAAGATACGTTTCAAAACAAGTTGTCCTACCTCAAATTATCTCAGGTGCACTTCTTGTTGTAAGTGTGTGCCATTCTTTGTTGGTATAATTGACCAAAACAAACTGCCGCCAAACGTTTTTCATCAATTAAACTCAACTGTTCCAATCGAGACTTGACCCAGTCAATGTCTTCGATCCCTGCTTTAACAATGATTCGGAGAGAGGGAATCTCAACTTCAGCAGGTATGACCGCTTCACTGACATAAACCAACAAGTAGGGCGTTGCGCCAACTGATGTACAGACAGTTGTCCGGTATCCCAAAAGAGCAAAATGCAGTTTCTTGTGCCATTGTCTAGACCCTTGGACCATCTTCCTAAGAATATTCTTGATGTTCTTATTCGAAGCTTCAACAGCTCCATTAGCTTTGGGTCGGTAAGGAGTAGAATTGCGATGCTCAATTTTAAATTGTTCACATACCTCCTTCATCAGATGACTATTCAAATTAGCAGCATTATCTGCGATAACGGNATACCTCCTTCATCAGATGACTATTCAAATTAGCAGCATTATCTGTAATAATGGTTTTTGGAATACCGAAACGACAAATGATGTTGGAGTGAACAAAGTTTACTACTGCTTTCTTGGTGACTTCCTTCAATGAAATAGATTTCACCCATTTGGTGAAGTAATCAATTGCAACCGAGATGAATCTGTGCCCATTTGAAGCTTTTGGCTCGATTGGGCCGATGACGTCCATTCCCCAAGCAACAAAGGGCCAAGGAGCCGACATAGGATATAATTCTGAAGGAGGCGAGTGAATCAAATCGCTGTGAATCTGGCACTGGTGGCACTTGCGAACAAAACGAAAGCAATCTCGCTCCATAGTAAGCCAATAATATCCTGCTCGAAGGATTTTCTTTGCTAGAACATACCCATTCATGTGCGGACCACAAACTCCTGAATGCACCTCATTCACAATCATTTCATCTTCTTTGGCATCCACACATCTCAACAAATTCAAATCCGAAGTTCTTTTGTATAGGATTTCCCCACTCAAAAAGAAACCATTAGAGAGTCACCTAATAAGTCTCTTTTGATCCCTATTAGCATGTCTCCAATCGCTATGCCTTTGATGTTGACAGCCCCATCAAAGTATAGTTTCCAAGTTTGACTGTCATCTTGGACTACTTCTTCAATTAAATTAACCTCTTCATCTGGGAAATATGTGTTCAAAGATTCATACTCATCATCAATCGGGTTTTCTGCCAGATGATCAGCCAAAGCTTGTTCCTTCATGGAAGTACTAGTGACATAAACAATATCAAACTCTGTGAGTAGGATTTGCCATTTTGCCAATCTACCAGTTGGCATCGGCTTCTGAAAGATGTATTTTAGAGGATCTATTCGGGATATGAGGTAAGTCGTATAGGCCAAAAGATAATGCCTAAGCTTTTGAGCGACCCAGGTTAAGGCATAACATGTTCTTTCCAAAAGAGTATATTTGGCCTCATAAGTGGTGAACTTTTTGCTCAAATAATAGATTGCTTGTTCCTTTTTGCCCGTGGCATCATGTTGACCTAGAACACAACCAAAGAAACTATCCATAGCTGACAGATATAAAAACAGAGGCCTACGAGGTTCCGACGGAACCAAAACAGGGGGATTTGACAAATATTCTTTGATATTATCAAAAGCTTCTTGGCACTCATCTGTCCACTTGATAGCGGTGTTCCTTTTCAACAACTTGAAAATAGGCTCACATGTGGTTGTAAGCTGCGCAATGAACCTGCTAATGTAGTTCAACCTCCAGAGTAAACTCATGACTTCTTTTTTATTCTTTGGGGGAGGCAGCTCTCAAATGGTTTTTATCTTTGAGGGATCCAACTCAATACCCCTTCGACTAACTATAAAGCCCAAAAGATTCCCAGAAGGAACTCCAAATGCACATTTGGTTGGATTGAATTTGAGATTGTACCTTCGTAGCCTTTCAAAGAACTTTTTCAAGTCTTGCACGTGGTCATCTTGTGTTCTGGACTTAAGGATCAGACCATCAACATACACTTCAATCTCTTTGTGCATCATGTCATGGAATATGGTAGTCATGACCCTCATGTAAGTTGCCCCTACATTCTTCAAACCAAATGGCATGAACCTATAATAATAAGTTCCCCATGAAGTTGTGAAGGCGGTCTTTTCTGCATCTTCTTCATCCATCAGAATTTGGTGATATCCGGCGTAACAATCCACAAAAGATTGGATCTCATGTTTAGCACAATTGTCAACAAGGATATGAATGTTGGGTAAGGGAAAATTGTCTTTTGGACTTGCTTTGTTTAAATCCCTATAGTCAACACAAACTCTGATTTTCCCATCCTTTTTCGGCACTGGCACAACATTTGCTAACCATGTAGTGTATCGTACGACCCTGATCACGTTTGCACTTAATTTCTTCGTGATTTCTTCTTTAATATTATCGCTCATGTTTGTATTAAAATTCCTTTGTTTTTGCTGGATTGGAGGAAAATTAGGATATGTGGGAAGCTTATGAACTACTAAATCGGCACTCAAACCCGGCATGTCATCATACGATCAAGCAAACACATCTCTGTACTCGAACAAAACTTGAATTATGGCATCTTTCGTCTTTTGTTCAGTATGAATGCTTATTTTTGTTTCTCTGGTTTCTTCAGGACTTCCCAGGTTAATTGTCTCAGTTTCATTTAAGTTAGGCTTAGGCTTATTCTCAAATTGATCCAATTCTTTTTTTATTACCTTAAAAGCCTCATATTCATCATACTCAACTTCTTGATTCATTATTTCGATATTAGACAACTTTTTAAGATCTGGGCATGAATTCTGCGTGCATGTCATGTTTTTAAAGCCAGCATTAACGAAACTGAAAATGATAAGAAATTACAAAAATTAGGGAAATGAAAAGACAGAATTTTACTATGAAACTGGAATTTCATTTCATTGAATTTGAAAGGATAGAAGGATTAACATCAAAGCAGAGCAATTAAACTAAAATATCTGGATTACAACCCTTAAAATAATCCAAATACAGAAAAGTAGCAAAATAAACTACCAAGACTCCTTCCTGACGGGAAGAGGAGTTGCCTCCCAATTGTTGAGCGAGGTATCTGGACTAATCAGCTGAACACTTGCACGGTTGGGGCCCTCACCAACTTGAGTCATATTGATCTCATAGAACATCTCCTTGAGACTCTGGAAAACTTCATCAATGTCATCTTGAGTAGAAGGATTTTGGGCTTCTTCAAGGAGCCCAAAATTGTCTTCCCTTTCAGACATTTTCAATTTCTTTTGCTTCTAATTCTTTTGATAATATGTTATACATCTATTTAGATGTAAAGAATACAGAAGAGTTAATGAACATTTGGTTAAAGTTCCTATCGTAATTTATAGCTCAAGTCTGAGGTGTGTAGTGTACCTCACTTATTCAAACCACATTTTCTTTATTTTCACAAAAATATTTTAGTGTTTGAATTTAAACTATTTATGACATTGCCAATCACCCTTTGAAATATTAATCTAAATAATTAGTATACTCCAGTTAGTAGTTAACAGGAAAAGGTTCATGCATTATATAACTTCAAATTGTTTCTCATTCTCTGAAATATATCACAAAATCGTATTGAGTTGTCCACGTCCATATATATATTAATAGTGGAAAGTTTCTTAAACACTTCAAGGCCTTCACAAATAACTTTAGGTTAATTCGGGAAAATAAACAATTTATAAACGCGTTAGTGTTCTTTAGGCATGTATTAATAAATAAATTATCGTGATTAGGTACACGTTCGCGTGACATAGTTACGATTTCCAAAATTAAAACCGAGGTATGCTTTCGCGCAAACCTTGGGCATAACAATCTTAATTATAATAAAATGTTATTAATGGAGTACACGTTCGCGTGACACGAGTATGATTTAAAAATGAATATTCGCAGAAAATACTTTAGGCGCCACTTAATCTATCATCGTGATTGTGTACACCTTCGCGTGACATAATTACAATTTTCAAAATTAATCAAGGTACGCATCCGCGCGACTTTGGTCAAACTTTTCTTAAATGATAAAGCGTGATAAATTGTGTACACGTAAGCGTGACATGATTTGAGCGCCGATTTTCGAAATTAAATCAAGGTATACGTTAGCGTGACTTTTGGCCAAATAATTTTAATATTAAGGGCTATTGACGATGTACATGTATGCGTGTCATGGTTTTTAGCACGCTGAATAAAGATGAGTACACGTACGCGTGACTTGTCTCAGGATAATTTCTTAAAAGCGGCAAAAGGTAAAATATACCTAGGTCCTAAAAATGAGTAATTAAACAATTTAAGCCAAGTATGAATCACTAAGCGACCGTGCTAGAACCACGGAATTCGAGAGTGCCTAACACCTTCTCCCGGATTAACAGAATTCCTTACCCGATTTTTTGGTTCGCAGACTTTAGACGGAGTCAAATTTCCTCGATTTGGAATTTAAAATAAACCGGTAACTTGGGACACCATAACAATTAACCCAAGTGGCGACTCTAAGAATAAATTAAATAATCCCAATTCAATTATGTCACTTTAATTGGAAAAACTCCCTTATCCCTATCCCCTTTGGGGGAAAAGGAGGCGTGACACCCATTGGTGGTTTTCTCTCCCCATCCACCATACGAAGCACCCTAATCAAAGGGCCACCAACTTTAAGAGCCCGAACGACGTCATTCTAGAATGATGGAGAAATAAGAACTTTGGCAATTTCTCTCCCCGTAACTTCCTTTGCATGTCTATTATCTTTCCATTCATTTTAAAGAATTAGCTTTCTCAAGTTCTTCTTTTGCAAGTAAAAACTATGCAAAGTTAAGAAAGTCGTGGCAAATCTAGTCTTGGCCGATCTCACCAAATTTCTTTCATTTGTCAATTTCCTCATCAATTTCAACAACAATGGTCTCTGACTAATGTAAGAATATACCTTGACGGCCTTAGTGAAAAACTATAAAGGTAATAATAATAATTTTATAGTTAATACTTAATAGGAAAACTGTAAAGGTAACAATAAAGTTAAAGGCTTTAAACATAACTATATTAAAGTTACCTGAAGCATATGGGTTCTCCTTGAATATGTCACCAAAACATCAAGTTGATGCAATGGGCAGCACAAGGAGTCCAATAAATGTGTGGATACATAGCTTCTATCATTCTACCTGCACTAACATTCTCACTAGCATTATCTGTAACAACTTGTACAAAATTTTTCTTTCCAATTTTATCAATAGTCTTTCTAAACAAGTTGTACATTTTGCTACCATCCGTAGAAGAGTTGCTAGCATCGTGAGATTCAAGAAAAACTCTCCCTCTTGGAGAGTTTACCAACACATTTATGATCATTTTTCCATTCATTGTTGTCCATTTATCCATCATAATGGAACATCCAAACTTGTTCCATTCTAGCTTATGCTCCTCAATAATTAGGTCTACCTTCTTCACCTCTTTTTTAAGATGAGTTACTCTAACTGCATGATAGCTAGGAGGCTTCATTCCTAGGCCATGTTGTCCTACAGCCTCAATGAATTTATCAAAAGTTTTGTAGTTAACACGGTTGAAAGGAAGCCATGCATCGTAAATCCATGTTGCAAAGGAACTTACGACGCGATCCCTCAAAATCTTCTTGGCTTCTCAACCTGAACCTTCTTTACCTTTTCCTTTTTCTTGTTCTTTCACCGGGAAATAAGGATTGAGAGGACCTTTTGTCGCTGTACGTGACGTGGCTGACCCACTATAACCAGTAGATATCTTTTGAGTTTTTTTTGGGGGGGGGAGGGGGAGGGGGGGGGTCTCATTTCACCATCTTCATCCATTTCATCATCTTCACCAATTAGATTCACCGATGCTTCAAAATTCATTTGAGTTCTTATCATATTTTTCTTTTTAACAAATGCTTTTATTTCCTCCCTAACCTCGGGCGGACATTTTGGACATTGTATTCTATTTTTAAATTCACATATCAAATGTTGCTTGTGACGAGTTATCCCACCATTATATATTTTTTCACAAAACACACATTTGATTGCGGATCTTGATGAGTCTGATATAGCATAATTCCAAGCTATATCATTTCGTTTATTACTATCGGAGGACACCATTTCAGTTTTCGGCGCTGTTTTATAGAAAAAAATTATCACGTCAATATGTAATTAATTCTACTCTATAATACTATAATTCTATAATTGAAAAAACAGAGCAAACGAAAAAAAGCTACTGTCTCTGGAAAAAACAACAAAGAAAGAAGACAAAAAAAACATAGCAAAAAAAATGTTACTGCCTCTGGAAACAGCAAAGAAAGAAGAACAAAAATGAAGAAACTGCCTCTGAAAAAACAACAAATAAAGAAGAAGACAAACAGAGCAAAAACAAATTAAGAGAAGAAGAAAGAACAGAGCACAAAAAACAGACCATATTTGGCTCTGTTATTTCCGACAAAAAACAGAGGAAAGAAAATAGAAAGAAGAAGAAGGAGAAAAGAGAAAGGAGAAAGAAGAAAGAAGAAAGAAGAAAGAAGAGAGCATAAAAAACAGACCCTATTTGGCTCTGTTATTTCTGACAAAAAAACAGAGGAAAGAAAAGAGAAAGAAGAAGAGAAGAAGAAGAAGGAGAAAGAAGAAAGAAGAAGAAGCATACCTGGTAGAGAAGTAGCTTGAAGAAGATGAAGGCAGACGATGAACTGATGAAGAACCTCTGTTCGCAGGTGAAAAGCCTTAACGTTGAAGCCTCTGTTGTTTTGTTCGAACTTCGAAGGTGAAAAGCCCTAATTCCCGACTTAAAGTCTTCGCCCATTCCTCAGTTTTATTTTTAAAGAAATAGCGACGCTACAGTCACTTCGCGCAACACAGAGAGAGACGATCACTATTTTGCATCGTTGCGCACGCCTCGCGTCGCTACACGCTTTTAGCGCTATAGCGAGCGTTATTTATAACACTGCGCATAGGAGCCTTGAAGCCAGCACAAAAGGCCTTCGGGCCAACCTAAACCCAAAAGGCTCGATAAACTCGAGCCGAAAATCGGCCCGAGGACTGAGCCCGAAACGGTTATCTAAAATGCCCAAGGGCAAGCATGTTGGAGCTTACAAGCCCATTCCCGAAAGCTCCCAGGCTGATTAAAGGTCATATCGACAAAATGGACCGTAGTCGATATGCTAGCTTTAAACAATTGAAACTCCGGGAAAAAACAAGTGCGAGCGGACTGAAAAAATCAGGAAATTTCCCATACAAGCAAGCACTACATGTATATATTCACAGGTGTTTTTACAAAAGGCCACATTCAAACAAAAGAAAATAAATCCGATCCACTTCCCCTCGGGAACTATAGCCCTATCAGTCTCGTCTCCACCGATAAAATAAGTTCGGCGTCACTTTCATCTAATCTAGCTTGCCTGATCTCCTCCGAAAGGTCAAAGCCTCTATCGTGGATTTCTTCGAAGGTTTCCCTTCGGGATCTATGGTGGGCATAAACTCTTCTATGGTGTTCGCAATCAGAAACCCTTCTCAGTTCAGCCCGAATATCAGCAGCATCTTTTGAATAAACGACCACCTTTTGGTCGGCCATTGCGCGGGCTCCTCGAGCTTCGACTGGGCGTCAACCACTACGGCCTTCATTCGCAGGAGCTCGGATTCGAGTTCTCCTAACTTGCTCTCCTGAACCGAGTAATCTTCTCTAGCATCCCGAAGTCTTGCTTCAAGGTTAAAAACTTTGGCCAAGGCATTCCTCTCGGCCGCGAGATAGGCGTCCTTCTGAGACCTAAGCTCATTACACTCTCGCTCGGCCTGACCGACTCTGCTCCAAAGGTGTTCTAGGTCCTGCATCTTCCTCTAAAACTGCGGCAACGGGACATTAACTCCTGAAAGAAAGAAAGAGAACACAAACGACGTTGATGCAAAAGTCACCTGCTCCTCGAGGAGACCTTCATAATCGCGGATCCGGCTCGCCTCATACTGAAGTTTCCAGTTCCCTTGCCTGGTTATCACTGAGGAGTTGGAAGGATTTTGCCTGGTCCGACGCTTTCCCCAATTCATACTTGTACCTATCAAAGACCTGTGAAAATGATCGACATATGATTAAAGAATAGGGATACAGAGTCGAAAGGTCGGAAGGTCATCAAAGCTCACCGAAGTGCAAAACCGCTGGGCCTCCCCGAAGGCCGACCAAGCGCCTTTGGACCTGGTCTCTTCGGTCCCGATCGATTCACTCCAACGAAAGACACCACCTCCGGGGGGTCCGCTCCCGTCGTGCGGTCCTTGGCCCCATGCATCCTGCAATACACCCCCTATGGGAGAGGAAAACCGAGGCAAGGGAGGGATCGCCTCCCCAAAGGTAGGAACTTCGAACCTGTGAAGCGCGACGTTACCGCTCCTATAACGCTGGGAGGACCTTGCCTAGAAAAGGGATTCCCCGCATGTAAAGGTTGCCTCCGATCCATTCCATCTCTCATTTTGGAGGTCTCTCATCCACCCTCCATCAGGTATCGCCACTTACTCTTGTCGCAACCAGAATAAGCCGCCAATCTCTGAACCCAATCCGATAAGTCGGGGATCTCGAATGGCATCCACAGGGTTGCTGCCAGAGGAAATGGAAAGCATCATCACAACGCCTGCCTTTCGCTGCATATAAAATAAATACACAAGCGTACCACTTACGTGTGAGATTCCATTCCTCAGGAAAATGCATGAACTCCTGCGGGATAATATCAACAGTCCGGACCCGGACACGGACAAAATGGTCCATCCACCCACGATCCCTCTCCTCCTCGTCGCTAGCAACGAGAGGTCGGGTGGATTGGCGTCGGAGAGTGATCAAGACGCGACAGTGCGAGGGTCGATATAATCTAATGAGATGACTAAGGGTGAACAAGCTCAGCTTTCTCGGCAAAAAATCACATCATCGATGTTATCCTCCAGGAAGATGGATGAACATGTGCCAAAGTAACCTAGTATTTTCTACAAAGATCAAGCACAACCCTATCCAGGGGACCCAACATAAAAGGGTACGTACATACATTCAGAAATCCCTCCACATGAGTCATAATGCTCTCTTCAAGAAAAGGTGTCTGCAAAACCACATTCTCGCCCTATCCACAGTGTCTCTTCACAGCTTCGGGTTCCGGTATTTGTTCGTCTGGCACCAACACGTCATCGATCGGGCAGGAAGCAGAAGCGGAACCCCCCTTCTGATGAAGAGTAGAATTTGACGTGGTAGCCATAGGTGCTCCAGCTCGGGCAAGGGAGACAAGGCGAAAAGCCCCAAGCTCAAACAAGGAAAGAGTCGATAAAAGAGATAAAGGCTCCACTAAAGTGATAATCGCACGAAACAACGGGCCCGTCTAACAGGGGAAGGTGATGTATTTATAGGAAGAAGCAACAACCAATCTACTTATCTTGAGGTGCTGTTAATCCGGACAATGTCGTTTCCAACGGAAGCAAACCGGAAGGACCGGCGTAGTCATTCCTCGGACCGCACCATGCAGACAACATTGCCCAAATATTTTATGTTCTCGTATCATTTCAACATTGAGAAAATACCATATCTCGAGTCCCAGTTGTCGTATTTAAGGGCGCCGAAAGGCCGTCCACACAACTATCATACCATCCCCGAAGTGGTACCCGATTTTGAGGACTCCTGCTGTCGTAACAAACCTTAAGGGGCCGTCCGCATGATGACCGGTCTCGGGGAAGTTTCGTTGTTACTACGGGCCACAAAGGAACGTCAGAGTTGATGAAACCTTGAAATCGCCCCGACCTTCGGAAGCATGATCTTTTCTTGCATAATTTCCAAAGGGAATTACCATTTCTGTTTTGAGATTACACAAGTTCTAAAGGGAACAACCCAAGACCCTCGGACTGGCCCGAGCTATTACTCGATCTCAGTAGTTTCTGTCGCCCTACAAATGAGTGCCAAACAAACCAACATCGTAAATAAAGGGAACGCTATTACACGAAGGAAATTAGAAAAAGGGAAACCCCTTGTTGCATTCACAAAAAATATGTACACATAGGGCATGCCCCCACGAGGCTCCTCCTAGGAGCAGATGTACAAAGAGGAAAGTAAAACTCAAAAAGTGACAAAACAGGCCTACTCTTCGCCTTTACCACCTAACGAGCTGCTACCGGAAGCGCAACCTAAGCCCTTGTCCGAAGAAGTGGAAAACACCGATTCCTCCTCCTCTATCCTAGCTTTCTCTATCTTGCCAGCGGGATCAGCCCCCCCTCGAGATTTGCTTCCTCAAGGGCTTGCCTCCTAGCTTGCAAGCGGGCGTGAGTAACGGCTCGAGTACGCTTGAGCTCTGCCTTCTCGGATATTTGCCTGGCTTGGTTGTTGGCGGAATCACATCCCTCTTATACGAGGCGACATGACCGTCAGCCTCAGCCTTGGCCACGGTTAGTGACGCAATTTTGCCTTGGGAATCCCAGAGAAGGCTCTAGGTCGAGGTTAGCTTTTCCTAAAGGTCTCTTTCCGACGTCATAGTTTCGTTCTGCTCCTTGAGCTCGAAAATCTCTGCGTTTTTAGCCAAGACCTCCTCTTGGAGCTGCCTCACCCGGGCATTCCCCTGTTCGATCTGCGAAACGAGGCATGTCAGGAAATCCTCGACTCACGGAAGAAAGGAAATAAAGCTCGTGTATAATAGTTACCTGATCAATGAGACTAGCCCGTTCAAGGCGCACCCCCTCCAAACTGAGTCGGAGCTCAGTCAACTCCTCCTCCTTATGAGAAGAGGATATCTCTGACGCATCGAGCTCCGGCTACGCTTGATAAGTTCGGCGTGAATCTTGGAGAAGGCATGATCATACAGTTTCTGGACCTGCAGTGTGGAGGGAAAGATTTAAAGAATGAAGGAAGAAAATCGAAGGGAAGGATGGAGATTACCTACTTTTGAAGCTTATTCGCCTCTTCGAGGGAGACCGGGGCGTCGAGGTCACTATCATCCTCGAGACCGACAAAGAAATCCTTGAACAAATCAAACTCATCCATAGAACCCCTTACATCGGTGACATCCCTATTCGAAGCATCATCTATTTCGCTAGGAGAAAACGAGGGACCCACACCAAGGTTATCAACGATCTCGGTTGGCAGATCGTTTGATCCCAAGTTGCTTTGGGATTGAGCCCCCTGGTCTCGGCAACTAAAAAAACCTCACGGTATGGGCCTCATTGTGATCAGATCGATGCTCGAGTACTTCGTCTCCGCAAATGCTTTGCTCAGATCGAAGTTGATTCCCTTCAACTATTTCTAGCTCGGGGACCCCCGATTAGTGACTTCCTGAACGGTGGCACTTCGGTCTGCCCCTTGTACCGAATGGCGTTCTTCACCACCATCGTCATCTGCAGCACGCAGACTCGCTGCAGCAGCCAGAGTTGGGACCGTAGCATCAGTGTTGGGCCTACGGATCCTGATTCTCTTTGATTTTGGAGACTTACCCGAAGTCCCCTCCATTTCTTGCCCTTCTCGGGCCTCGAAGCGCTCCCCTCGCCGGGCGGAGGCAGCCTCATTGACTAGTTGTCCCCAAGGCCTGTATTGAGAGAGCATGTCACTTTCACTTCTGTAGAAAAACAGTTGCATTAAAATATACAACAGTCATGCAAGGGGCTTACCATGTTTTTTGGCCTGCCAGCGCGTTCTGGCCAATTCCCGCCATGAGCGTGTACCATACGGAAAAGCGGAGTCTAAGCGCCTGATCCATCCTGAGATGTCTGGGACCGCGTCAGGGAACCAGATGGTGACGGTGTTATCGAGAAAGGGCCTATTCAGAAAAGGAAGATGAGGTAAAAACGAAACGCGTCTAAAAAATGATGGTGCTTACGATTCGTGTTCCATTCCTCTGGGAATGGCATCTGTTGGCTCGAACCGGCTCATCCAGCCTTGGTCCTTGTCCTCATCGATGCTCACAAAAAAAAGCTTCGCAGATCGATGGTGAAATTTAATTAAACCCTCTCTAAAGAGTCGGGTATAACCGTATCAAGTGATTGAGGGTAAAAGTCATTCCCTCGATCTGGTTAGAAAACTAGCGAAGCATATATACGTTCCTCCAGAAAGAAGGATATATCTGACCGAGTGTTACTCCGTATTGACAGCAGAAATCCAGTATTATCGGATCAATCGACCCCGGGGGGGGGGGGGGGGGGGTGGGGGGCCCGGGGGGGGAGCTTGCTTTTTTACACAATTTGATGTTTAAAAAAGGCAGGGGAA
>ML430349.1:125779-149451 GCA_005239525.1 Nicotiana knightiana | reverse complement strand
GGGGGGGGGGGGGGGGGGGAATCTATGGGCCCGGGCGTGAAAAGGTACGTATAGATGCTGAGGAAGCCAGCTTTATAAGTGGTTATATCTTCCTCAGGCTTGGGAATCTCAATAAGCATTGCCTCCTCCCAGCCGCAATCACTTTTCACCCTTTCAACTTTGGAAATTATACTGATATACCTGAATACGGGCTTGTATCGACCCAGTTTGTTAGGAGGGTTATCGATGGTGAGATCGAAGGTCATCTCAAAATCGCCGGGAATACATTGCTCTACCCTCGGTGGTTTCTTCTCTTATCTTTGGACGTGCGTACGGGGGAAGAAATATCCTCTCTTCGAAGGGATCGTCTTGGAAGTCTTGGCCATGATTGAATCAGGTTTTAAGAGGGAAGGGATGAGAAGATAAATCTGAGGAGAGGAATGAACACAAAGGGAGCCTTAAAAACATGAAAATGGAACCGGAAATTTGGATGGCACGCGGATGCGGTATTTATAGCGGTGGCATGACTAACGTTTAGGAAACAAAAAAGACTGAATCATTAGCGGGTCGTGGGTCTTCTCGAGGATCGTGTTGACGGCGACCTCGCGCAGTCTTTTGAGGGAGATCATTAAATGCTCTGATAAGCTGGTCCCACGACGGAAATTTCAAAGGAATGAACGTTCAAGAACGTTTCTTATCATTCTACTCTAAGAAACGCGGGGACTATCTGTATACGGCTAAATCGGGAAGGTCGATTTTATATGTATTACGGCATCATATAATTGTATCATGTGAAGACCTGAGACACGACCCGAGGTCTGACCTCGATCTCCATCACGTCAACCTCAAGGCAGTACGGGCTCAGAATCGGCGTTGGGAAGCGACACATGGATCAAGACAAATAACTCTGGAGAAAAAGTACAAGTCCGTACTCAAAAAGGGACGTTGGGATTCCCTCTCTTATAAAAAAGGTACGTTTGTCATTTTGTAAGAAACAACACATTATTGAATACAAGCAACAAGAACATTCTCTGCTTTAATACAAAAACATTCCTTATTTCTCTCTACTATCTCATTTGCTCGTATTTATTACTTTCTATTCTACTACTTGTTCTTCATTTATAGCTCATTATTGATCATAAATAGCATACCCCGAGACTTATAAGTCTGTTGCAGTTCCATCGACCGTCCAACCCAGGCCCCCAACCTCGGTCTCAAGGACCCTCGAGGCGAGCATTGAGCCTTCGAGTTAGGCGTTGTGGTTTGCTTTTCTTTAGCTTTCTAACTGCTTTCGCCCTATTCTATCCTAACACACTTAGCATCAACTATTCAATAACTGGTACTAAGATAAATCACATATTTTTAGAATCATTTAACTAAATATAATTGTAATTATCATTTTTCCCGGTAAACAATAACTCTCATACCACCGAGTAAAGAGTATTCAAGATTATGATGCAGAATATATACAATATCTCCTATTTTCATACAATGAATCAAGACAATTCTAACCACCTTAGTCTCTTGATACTCTAACACATCTCCTTAAAATCAAAATGGGAAAATCAACTTGAGTTTGCTTACTTCGAAAATAAAAGTTGTTACCAGTATCTCACTGGCAAAAACAAATGCCAGGTAGAAACTGGGGCCAGCAACCAAACTAGACGTGAATTGTGATAGCCAAAGGAGGGGGGGTGGGGGTGACTGGCTTTGGTTGCAGGAAAGAAGAAATAAAGGAGAACAAAAACTGACCAAAACGGCAGCATAAGGTTGTCCACCGATAGGCACATGTTACTTCAGATTCCACTAAGATCACAGAAACTCTAATCCCAAGTCAAGAAACAAACGAGAAGAATTTTATAGACTTGATGATTGCTATAAAAAGGAGTGATTATTCCTTGCTAAATATAAGAAAAGTAGTTGTTCTCCTCCAAGAAAGAAGGGAAATAATTCTAGAACATCATATAGTATTGGGTAGTATCATGGATCTAGATAGTTCTACCTAAAAAAAAAAGGATAGGATGGCATGCAATATGAAAATAAATAATATGAATCACAAGAGTCTAAAGAAATCTAAAACGCGCGTGTACCTTAAGGTCACAAAATTAAACAAGTAAAATCCTGAAACTGAAGATGCTATTACGAGGTATTGAATATGTGGTGAGCATCATAAGTAACTCGAGGGATATAACTTAATCTCTCTAGTGCGTGCTATGCAGACAAGACAAAAAATGTTTTACTGCTCGAATTAATAACGGTATATTAGGACTATTGAGTCCAATATTTGGTTACAACACACATTAAAAGGAACATGGAAAGAAAACAGTTGAGTAACTCAATTCACTCTAAAGCAATGGAAAGGCTACTTTAATCTCTCTAGTCCATATTTGGCTAGTCCCTTTATTTTTGTAGGAAAAAGTTTGAACTTTTATAAATTGAAGATCATTCTTTCTCATTCAGTAGCATCTACAATGTAGACATATGATGTTTGAGAGTCATGTTTAGGGGGAGAACTTTACGGGACAAGTGTTAGTGTGTCACTTGTGTTTGCCTCTTCGTGAGATTGTTCTTTCGATATTTTGTACTCTCTTTTATATAGTAGATTGCTCATCTCCACTGTGGACGTAGGTCAATTAGCCGAACCACGTTAAATGTTTGTGTCTCTTTTGGTAGATTTCTCTTTTACTGTATGATTTATCATTGTTCAAGATTTGCTTTACTAGTTCCCGCATGACACCTGCTTTTTCGGTCCTAACAAAGAAGACCCCCATACGTTATATTGCCAGAAACACATCTATTATATAATCAACTAACTTTGAATTTAGCCTTGTCATATCTAATCCTTAGAGAAGGTAGCTGCCGTTTGTCTAGATGCAATGGTCCTCTAACCTCTCCAGACAGCATTAGGAACTCATTTGCAGAGTGTCATCAAATGAGTCCAGTACTGAGCATGTCTCAGTGTTTGGCGTAGAGTCTAACTCTAAGCAAAACTCTACTTGTAACCTTGCATTCCGCACACCAAAGTCAGCACCAATATCTTCAGCTGCATTATTGCCTTCACACTGGACTGGGATATATATAGAAAGCAGAAATAAAATATAAATGGGCATTTTCATCCCTAACCACTCCGCCTATGCCAGCTTTTCCACAGTTCTTCATGTAACTACCATCTGTAATCACTTTTACCCACCAAATCCTAGGTTCCTGCCAAGTGACATGCTTACATATTTGCAAAGGGTTTCAAATTTTCAGCCTTTCCACAGATCGAGTCTTGCTCAAGTATGAGACTAGAAGTATAGGTATTGGTGCATAAAGGAAAAAAAATGTGCAAGTACAAAATATATGACAGTTTAACATAATCCTACCAATATAATATTTTAAGTTTCAAATTTTCTTGTTATTTAATCAATAAATTGATTCATGATCATTGATTAATTATTACTTGGTTTTAGATAAACCTTTGTTTCTTTTGTTATTATATATCTATATATGTTCTCTTAAGTGGCCAAAACATTTTCTTCTTCTCATGTCTCCTTGGTCAGACCTGGAGACTTTTGACCGATCCGGATGAATTGGTGGCAGCACCATGGTGTCCAATCGGTACAGCAGATATATATAAGTGAAGCTTCTGTTTTAAAAAGCTTCATCTTTATCATTTTGGTCTGTTCCATGTTTCAGACCAATCAAATAAAACTGTCATCAAGCAGCTCTTCTTCTTCAGCATTACTAGCACATATATATTGCCATCGCCGTTCAGAAGTTGTCCCGTGATTGCTACATCAATATCCAACTTACACCACCCCCAAAAGCCAAGAATGACCTGCGCGCTCACGCTATAACCTGCTAGTCAGTGCATCTGTCTTGCATTTTCAATGCCACACCAAAAGCTGGTCACACTTTTATCTCAATTTTAACAAATCAGTGCAGCTTATATGAAAAGAAGATGTAGTATACTCCTTCCGGTTCATAATAAGTGATCAGTTTCTTTTTTCATTGGTCCAAAATAAGTGTCCAGTTATGTAATCAAGAAAGAATTCAATTTGTTTTACAAAATAACGCCTATGTGCATATCCCTAAAAAGTTTTCTTACGACTCACATTAAATGTTTAATTAGGGGTAGTTTAGTCATAGTAGGTACTTTTGTATAGAATTTAGTATTTTCTTAATGAGCGTGCTAAAAACAAATTAGTCACTTATTGTGAACCGGAGGGAGTATGTTACAAGCATGACTGCAAAAAGAACATAGCTATTCGGGGAAACTAACAACAACATACTCAGTATAATCCCACAAGTGGGGTCTGGAAGAGAATAGTGTGTACGCAGACCCTACCTCTACCTCGTGGAGGTAGAGAGGTTGTTTCCAAAGACCCTTAGCTCAAGGACAAAATAAGAAGGAGCAGTAGCAATAAGCAGTATCAACATCGATTCATAAACAACATCGATAAAGTAAAATAAGCGAAAGAAATAACAAGTAGAAATACAACTCTACGAAAAGGAAAAAAGGAAGGGAAAAAAAGAACTATAAGACTAATACTACTGCCACTAGGATGACAATGGAATACACCCAGCTACCATCTAAACTTCTACCCTAATCTTCGACCTCCACACACCCCCTTATCTCGGGCCATGTTCTCAATCAGTTGAAGTTTCGTCATGTCCCTGCCTAATCACCTCACCTCAATACTTCTTAGGGCTACCTCTACCTTTCCTCATGACCCCCACAGCCAATCTCTCACAACTTCTCATGGGGGCATCAACGCCTTTCCTCTTCACATGCATGTACCATCTTAACCTGACTTCATGCATCTTGTCCTCCACGGGGGTCACTCCTACCTTGTCCCGAATAACTTCATTCCTAATCCTATCTTTCCTGAAACGCACGCACATCCACCTTAGCATTCTCATCTCAGCTACTTTCATCTTTTGGATACTAGTGTTTTTAACTGGCCAATACTCTGCCCCAAACAATATTCGGGGAAACTACCAATGAAATCACCTAAAGTACTTTATTAGATTAATAGCTGCTATAGGTATTTCATTTTTTGTGAGTAAGTTGTTTTAAGGCTCTAACATTCTTGCCAATAGATTATCTTCATTTTGCTCCGGGTTGTAACCTCTAATGAAAAATATAGCTCCATGAGCAAAAGCTCTTTTCTTAAATTCAAGCGATCTTTTCGTACTATCAACTATAAATACATAGAAATTAAACTCATTCGAAAAAATACCTTACTTTATCCCTCTTTCCGTACATAACCGTCCTCACTTCTTGTATTATTTATTCTATTAACTTTGTGTAGATTCATACGGGTTAACAACTACTGAAATGTTTTAAAGACAAATTAATTCTTATTCTCCCTCAAACTATGGAGTTTAAGTGGAAGTGCATGCATGGATTTATTCTTTGATTAGATGAATACCGAAAGCTGACATTCATATGCCACACTGTATCCTACTCAGTACCATGGACAAGTATTTGTGTCCATTGGTGCTCAAAAAGGAAAAACTTTTATTTCTCTTCTTTGGTTTGACAACCAAAATCACAAGGCCTTAGCAATATTTGCGTAGTTAATATCATAAATGTCAGAAAAACAAACACAATGACAACAACTCAATCACTCCATAGTAATATCTTTCCATTACTGCCTATTTTTTTTATGAAAGATTTCTTCAATTCAAGGCAATTATACTGAATGGAAACTGGATTATGTCATATCTGCAGCCTATTAACCCCAGGCTGTTAATAACATCTATATCTGTTTGGTATAAGTAAGAGACTAAAGAGTCATATTTTGATTTTTATACATCTCCTCAATTACATAAATTTAGCAAGTGGAACTTTATACTTTAGTCTAATGTATGATTACTGGCAGTGATGAGCTTTCGGCAATGATATGTTAAACAGATACTTTTTTCCATCAGTGTGCACAGCTCTTACCTTGTTCTTCATTTTTCAACAAGTAGGCATCTCACACAGTCCAAGTAGGAGAGCTACAAAGACCTATTCAAATGGAATTGCTGCTATTGGCAGAGTCTATTTTAGATCCTAAAAGCATATGCTTTTACTGTTATCAGGCTCTGCTACTCATGCTCGTAAGGCGATGTTTCACTTGAAGAATCACTTTCAAATGGGGCGTTTTCTCTTGGTGATGAAGGAAGTGATTCTTGTTGAGAAGATAAACCTGGAAAGAAATGTTGAGTTAGCATAACAGTCATTGATACTCAATAATGGTATAGCTGAAAAAGTGAAGGACCCCAAAGCCACATAACAAAGAATAATCTGGATATTGGCCTCACATAAATGCTTAGATTCTACTAACTCTAGTTGTAGCAGAGAGGGCATAGAATTTGATCTTAGATTCTACTCATGAAAGACATAAGGGCCAATATGCACAAAAGAGAAAGAACACAAAGAAAAAGAAATCAGGAGATAATGTCAGGGATCCACCAACCTTTTGCCACTCTGGGACGGAACTTCTTTGTATGCCGTCTAATCAGCTTCTTGGCCTTTGTTATGGTTAATTGTCTGGCAAAGGGAGAGAATTCCGCCTCACCTTCACTCCAGTCACCGTGTAAGTCATCTTCTTCACCCCTCATTGTCCGAAGCACGAAAGCCTTGGCCTTTTTGCGCTGGGAATTAAAAAGGCCTTTTACTGAGGTGACAAACCCATCACCTGCGCCATCAGTGGGACGCTTAGGCCAGGATAGCAGGTTCTGCTCAGATTTTTCAGCTGAACCACCATCACTATCACTGAGATTAAGGTCAATATCAGGAACACCAGCAACACTAGCTTCCTTTTGGTTGTTCGCTTTGAACTTCTTGCCCTGCATTAAAATTAATAGACATACACCATGAAGCTTTAAGAACCCCCTAAAGTAATCTAACAGTCTGGAGATATTTATCACGGAGAGAGTAAAAGAGAAGGGTAGTTGTAATGCAGCACGAACCAGAAACTGAATTTGTTGATTTAATATGGCCAATAATTAGGCTATGAAAACTTAAAAGAATTTCAAAGAATTATAACCTGCATTCCTGTTACTGATTTAAGGACTCCCCAGATGATATGCTTCTTAACTCGTGAGAATAATCTCTGCCAGGTTCCAGTAAATTCAACGCGATGGAATGTATCCATCAGCAATCTCATATCACCCACAGCAAATCTTGATCCTTCATATGTAATTTGTAACTCAACCTAACCCATGCATAAATAAGAATGAATTAGTTATGGAACTAACAGATTTAAAAAATATACACATAATAACACAAATTGACTGACTTGACTAATCTTGATATTATGGAACTCTCTCATTCTTCGGGGCCTAGATTTTTTCTCATCATGTGCCTTCCCCACCTTTTTCTCTTCATGAGAGGAACGACCAGATTTAACTAATTTTGATTCCTTGGATTTGCTTCTGTTAGCTTCATCTGGCTGCTCAATACTTGCGAGGGGCCCACTTTTTGAAGAAGAAACACTTGATGAGTGCATTTGCAGTACAAGTTCATTAGCAACAGATTCAGCTACATTTTCCTCCCAGTTTCTATCAAAGGAGGATGTTCGTCTTAGCTTAGGGGTCACAGCAGTAACATTAGCTTTTTGGTTCTGCACCTTTGATGCCTGCACATATTCAGGCATACAAAACTCATTTGGTAAAAAAGATATGATTATAGATCAAGGAACTATACCGAAGAATTTATCTGAGTCTGTAAAATAAAATTAAAGAAAGAGGACGTGCGAACCACAGCTCACTCCGTCATTTGCTTCCATTGGTTAGCTAGATGAATAAGTAACCAACAACCAACTGAAGGGATCAGAGACTCACTAGGGATAAATCACCATAAGAGGAAGAATGAGAATCTTTAGTTAAATGGCTACTTGAAGCTGGTGCTTCCTGCACTGAGCCTTTCTTTGCACGTTTGGCACCAGCAGTTGTTGAAACTTTCCATACTTCCTACAAACAAAAGAAATGTTATCAACATTATCTTGTCACATTGTTAAAGCATCAGGTTGCTTAAACTCATTGCACCATAGAACTGATAAATGGGACCTGAGACAGACCTGCCGCCTCTGGGAATCTTGTTCATCTTCTGGGAAAAAATACGCCCACATCATTCTGTACATTGACTCAGTCAGATGTATCTTTAAGGGATAAATCTCCACCTACACAAAGGAGAAATCTAAACAGGTTATAAGAGGAATTATCATAAAAGAAGCCAAAAGGGTGAAAAAGGGTTGATCTCTTACAAATGTCCTAGTGTGAAGATTTAATGAATAATTCAATGAGGTAACTGTAAGTTTCCAACTTTGTGAAAACTTAACTTATTAAAAGAAAAAGCAATACTATTACCTGCAACAGTTCAATGGTAGAGTTTCCATCTTTCGGAGCTCCCTGTTTGGCATCTACCCGAACCATAACTTTTCTGAAGCAATTACAAGTAAAAATAGTATGATCGCAATGCAATGGAACAACAAAACAAAGATATTAAGCTTCCGAAGAACATTGCAAGGTAAGCTTTCAGTATTTCCGTTAACAGATTTTTTAATTTTCATCTGATGATGCTTTTCTTTTGCCATTTTCAATAGGTATGTTTGATGGTGTTTTCTTCCAAGTGTCCACGAAAAAAAAAAGAATTTTATGCAATTCTCACTTAATGGTTTTCAGTAGGTATGTCAAAGCATGAATTGTCAAACAAATTGTTTAACACATCACTCCAGAAAACAACAGAAATTTTAACATAATAAAATGCTTAATGCGAAATAGATAAGGGAGTAGCATATAATGTATCATGTGAACATTTATTTTTCTTTTTATTCTAAATAAAAGATCGGGTATTGACCAAAAAGGAAGAAATGGAAGTATTAGTTTAACTGGACAGCTATGTCGTTCTGAGTTAGTCAATAGCTGATTATTTCTCGCTTCAAGCATACCAGATCAGGAGATCATCATGCCTCATTCTCTTCATCATTGTTATAAGGAGTTGGTTCTTCTAATTATAAGTGGAGAATGAGGAAATTGTTCGGGAATTTATGGTTACAATGCAAAGACTGGCACCAATCTCCATCAACCATCACATAATCGCAGATGATACTGCATTTTTGGGATGAGGAAATTCAAGTTTGCAAAGTAAAAGACTCCATCATGGCGCCAATCGGCAAAAGGAGAAAAGCACAAACAAGATGCATTAAATATGCATGACTAATAATGCAAGAAGTAGAACAGAAGAATAATAGGAAGTAGCCGGCATTACTTTCCCCATTCTGGAGGAGGATTCCATGCTGATAAAAGCATATCTGACTTGGCGTTGGGCAGGCAGTTCCTCACAACAAAGTACTTTATTGTGAACTTAGCAATTCCAATATCTTTGTAATCCCGGTCAAAATCATATATCTGCATTGAGGAATGGAAAATAAAATATTTTGATTCAAGTGATTCCATGTGAAAGAAGCTACATTCAGTTCCGATAACTAAAAATATCAGGATTTAAGATTCCAAAGTAGCAGAGGAAAACAAGTAATCACTTTTTGCTCGTCAAACACATTACTAAATCAAGAGAGCTTCCTCCCTAAAGAAATAGCAAGAGGATAGGCTAGCCTAAGCCCTGATCTTCTTAGCCGGTACTTTACTGTTCAAATGTAAGTTTCCTGGTCTGAACTTTGCTAACTTGAACCTCATTTCTAATGCAATTTTTTCTAGGTAAATTAGTGTAATATGTCCAGCTAAACATTGACTAGACCAGCCAAAAATGGTTCGATCATTTTCTAGCAGTAAATCAGCGTTAGATGAAGACTCTCACGTGAACAAGGAATGATTTATTTAGATTAAAAATAGAAATCATAGTTCAGAAGGTTTTACTTTCCACAAATTTTGCATCTCCATATTGTAGATTGGTATGCAAATTTTCAGTATTTGCCGTTCATTAGGAGGAAAGGAGGTATATCTCATTTTGCAGAAAAGTGCCACTTTTCATATTAGAACACTCAACCTAGCATAATTGAGAGTGCAAAACCCATCAAGTGTTCACCAATACATTACCTGATTTGAGAAATTTCTAACTCCTAGAATAATCAAAAGATTAAGGTGCTAGTTTGCTGTAAAACGATGGTACAGTTAAGACTATTTCACTATCTTCTGTTTTTTGCATGGAAGCACAAAGGTGGTCCCTGAACTAATACACACAAAGAATTAGTTAAGTGAAAACAAATTCAGACCTCCAAGCCAACAGTTCCTAGATATTGTAACTCATTTTGTTGAAGGATGTCAGTATTTCCTATCAGCTGACTAGTCTGACATAAAAGCTACTGACGAAGGATATGCATATTTTTTAACTAGTGTTACTTCAATAAAGAACTTCGCGGGAATTTCAGCCAAGCAAAGACACAATCAAACATGATGAAATTATATAGAGACTCACCATGTCATTTATTTCAGCTTCAGCAAATGATTTACCATCCACAAGCATACTCCAGACCAATTTATTAATTTGCAAAGAGATGCGCATAGCACAAGAAGGACTTTTGTTTTTTTCTTTCTCCATCAACCGTAGCTGTGCAGCCTTCTGTAAAGCCATTCTCAGAGATGCAGATGCAACTTTTCTAGATTTTTTAGCATTTACCAGCTCTTTCTTCAGTTTTTGCACCTGTGGACAGTCAACATAACAGGCATTCACTTTAATACACCTCCTATTTATAATTATAATAAAATCTGTGCAACGTCAAATGAATCTATCAGAAATTTGTGGAAGAGGCAAATCGTCAGAACTAGGGTAAATTCTTCAGAAAGTAGTTGCTAGGTTCATAATGGGGCACAGTTCGGAGAAAATGAGTATAAAGCCAACCAGCCAGTTGTTAATAGGATTAACACAAATTGGCCGCAAAAGCTTCTCATTAACGGTAAAACAGGTAAAATGGATAGTTTAACGTTAAATATTTCAAATAGAGAAATGCGTCAATTTTTTTGGAATAGACAAATAAGGGAAGTGTCATATAAATTAAAACGGAGAGAGTAATTGTTATTTTGTCTTTATAGTTACTTTTTTTTGCATTACATAGTTATGTTTTATCTTTTTCCTCACTGCACCCTTCATTACAGGAGTTCACTCTTTAATTCGCCTTTCATTTAAGGCCCCAACAGACCTTGGGCACTTTAATATGCTTTTCGCATTTGACAACACTGTTATTTCACAATAAAAAAGGTACAGGACTAATACCACATTCATAAAGTTAAAGTGCTTCAGAGAGTTCCTGTCTTACCAATATGGACCTTCCACCACAAATAATCCAGAGATCACCTTCCTTTACGGGGCCCATGTCCGCGGAAACATCAGTAGAAAGAGATAATTTCCTAATATCTTCCTGGATCAACTTCTGGACTCGTTCTTCACACTCAAGCTCCACTCTTGCTAACTCTACCTCTTCCACTCCATCAGGAACGACTTCATCAGCCTCTTCTTCATCATCTTCATCATCACCTTCTGAATATGAGAAACTAACTTTTCGAGGCCTGAATTAGCATCCCAATTTAATTTAGTTGAGAGCTCAACAAAAAAATGAGGATTGTGAAGCAACTGATCTAACATCCAAGTATATTAAAGGGTTCAAAAGGAACAATATGAGATAGATGCATTCACTTCCACAAAAACAAATTAAAAACAATAAGATGTTGAAATTAATGACAAAAATTTTAATAGGTGTCTGTACTTTGGAGCCCGAGCAAGGAGAAGATTGGTCAACACATCTAACATAACTTGAAATTGACGAGACGTCATTGCTGCTGTTATGTTATGTGAATTGAATGAAAGTTCCTTCAAGGGTTTCACCTGGATAAAACATTATCATAGTTGAGAATCAAACAAAAGATAGTACACTTGTGATCCCATGAAACAATGTCAACAGGTTGTCACAGATTCAGAAACAAGGCATACCTTCAACTGTGTTGTTCCGCCTTTATGTCTAGTGTAGCGGAAATACATATCACAAGGCATAAACACTCTTTCAAGTAATGCTCCAGTGCGTTTAACTTTAGGTGAGCTTCTCCGAATTTTAGGAAGCCACTGCACTCCAGCCCCTGGATCTACATCAGTTGGGGCGACATGTGCCTGTACCTGTTCTAACATCACAGACAACTCCATGCGATTCCATGTCATTTGTGGTTGAGACTCAGGAATTTGGACACCTCCTCCACCAAGAGCTTGCTCAATCACTTCATAGCCAATGGAAATAACTGAATGGAATGAACGAGCCAAAACACGACCACTCACAGCAGCTAACAGAAATCTACCCTGTCAAGGAGGGAGGGTTCTGTAGCATTAGCATAGATGAAAATTCAAAGCATTGCTATAGATTACACATACATAATATTTCCCCTTTCTTGTCATTGTATGTAGGATTACAAATTTCCCTAACAATGTTTGCATCACAACACTCAATTGAACATCACAAGTTTGTAACAATACATTGATACTATTATAAGAGTAAAGCAATTTCTAAGGGTCTTCTAGCACTCAATGCTATAAAGTGAATCACACTTGGAATTTAAAAGCACTTGAATAAAGCCAAATGAAGAAAATTATCATAAAATAAAACTAAAGCTGAATGAAGAAGCACATATTCATGTAGGTGATAGAAGCTGTTAATAATTTACAGTTAAGTTGAGCTGCATAGAGCACAAAGTGATCAGGGTGTTTCACCCGCCATCATGACAGGTTAAGCACCTCAATGCACACCTTTCGGCTTTGAGATAATTAGTATGAGAAACAAGGGTATAAACAAAGCTACTTTCATATAATGATATCAGTTACTTGATTGTGTTTCCTCTCTTCAGCTATATTACATCCAGCGAATGATCAAGTGAGATAGAAAGAAAATAAACAAATATTAATAATTAATTATGAATAATGATAAAAAGAAACTAGGAAATTATGACCTTGCTAGAATTAACAATTGATCCAAGAATGACTCTCTATTAACTTACATTTGCATCCTCCGAGTGAAGGTTGAATTGTGGTTCAATGACATTCACCATAAAATGGCGAGTCCCCTCCTCCTCAGAGTTTTCAGCAACACCAAGCTTTGCTGGTAGTAAAAGAAAAAAAGGACAAAACACAACAATAAGCATTTAGCAGTAAGGAGTTCAAACAGAGAAGTCCAGCAAAAGATTCTCACGCACATCTCAAAGAGCATGTAAATGTTCATATTGATCACATGCACATGCAGCTATCTCCAGCTGGTGCAACTGATTGTCAAAATATGCCAGCATGTAAACTGGATAAACCTAATACCTACACTTACTGGAAAAGGTTGTCCCTACTAGTCACTGCAAAATAAGTGAAATGCATAGCCTAACTTTATAGGTAGACACTTGAAAAAATTGTGGTGTTAAGCATCCCTATGCCTCAGAGAAGAATACACATTCTATGTCCAAAGTATGATAAAAATTTCAAGTTTCAGTTAGAGCTTACCAGTAGAACTCGACTGAGGAGTGTCTGCGTTAACTGCATTTGATGGGGGTGGTTCTAATTGTGATTTTGGTGGCCCTGCTTGTTCCGGAAGAGACTTATTGTTATCATCTTGACTCCTTGATGGCCCTGCATCTTGACTGGGAGGAGACTTCTGGTTATCATCTTCATGTGATTCAATACTATTAATTACCTTACTTTCCTCCAGCAGCTTTCGTTGCGCATATTGCCTAGAGGGAGATGGTTTTGAAGGTTCAAAGGCTTTAGATAATCCAGCTACCCAGGACCGAACAGCATCTCTTATTTCAAGTGTCCACAAAATCTTAAGACCATAGACAAAGATACGTTGACAATTATCTGCTATCACTACATTGTATCCATCATCGTCACTTGGGTCAGATCTTGTCTTGTCCTCACTTTCACTCTCATTATCAACTTCAGACTTAACACATGTCGTCTCAATATTTCTTCTACCAGCTTCTTGCCATGCCAATAACCTTTCTGGGTCAGCCTTTGGGGATTGCCTTCTGATCGTGAAGTACTCAGATGATAAAAGAAAACCGTCATCTTGATGCCTGTCCACGCTGCCACTCATACTGCCAGGTTTATCATTAGCAGACATATCCGAAACTGCAGTTTGTGATTCTTTTCTAGCCTTTTGAACTACTTTTGCAACACTAATGCTGTCATCTCTACTGATAAATGCCTTTGGAATGTGAAGGTCAATACCTTGGTACACAAGTTCAAGAGGGTCTCGTACACTCTCAAATGTGTACTTTTGCTTACCCCGGCCTAAATAAATTTCAAATTTTAACTTTGTCATTGTAAATGTCAGCCCCTTAGCCGGGTCATCATCATATAAAGGCATATGCTTTATACATGTTGGCGTTGAATCAATTCTAAACATAAATTCAGTCATTACTCTGTCCAATGACAGATTGCCAGATCTAGGAATTCTTGGAACTCCAAAACGGGGCCATCTTGAAAAGGTCCGCAACTTCTGAGGAGGAATGTAGTTTAAGTTCCAAAATTTGATTAGCCATGCCAAATCATGAGGACCAACCTGTATTGTTGGTGAATTGACTGCCCCGGTATCTTTCTTTTGAGCACCAAAGGCAGCAGTGCTCGAGAGACCCTGATTACCCGCAGAGCGTACCTCTGACTGATTATCATGGAAGGGAAGAGAGGGCCTAAGCAAAAGATTAAACCGTAGGGACAGAAAAGTTGATCTAAAGGGATCAAAAACTTTTTCACGAGGCACGCCTTCATTTGGAAGAGCAAATAAATAATGGTTTAGAGGATTTCCAGATTCACAATCCCATTCCATTAACACTTCAACACTAAAGGCCGGGGCTTCTAGGAAAGTGCAGGAAAAGCCAGTTAGATGTTTTAAGTCAGTGTTCCTCGACAAGCTATCCAAACTGCTTAATAGAATCTTGAAGTCCTTCGCAAAAGCATAAATACGACCATCTGCCTGCTGGATCTCCATATACCCAGATGCTATCTGAAGCTTGTTGGACTTTTCATAAGGATCTGTACTGGAAAGAATATTGACTTGAGACTCATCGAAATATAAGGTGGAGCTCCCATGAATGTAGTGTCTCATTTCATCCCACCATGGCAAGCTCTTTTCCTTTTTAGGTGGAGGAGGATCCGGATTTGGATTTCTGATGCTCAAATTGGCCCTACGAAGGGCCACAGTGAAAGCATAGCTGAGATCAGTCAATGCAGGTTCAAAACCAACTCCGAACGAAATTTCTGCTTTCTGAAAGTGTAAGGGCAAATCCAAATATGTTTTCATTGGTGGAGTTGTCCCAGTGACTGATCGAAGCAAACGGACCTTCCTCCATCTCCCAATGAACACATTTTGCTGCATTTGGGGCTGAAAAGGTGTTGCCTGCAGTTAATATGGACGAAAAAGGTTCACCAAAATGCCAGTGGGTACATTAAAAGATTTCCATACATTCAAAAGGTAACTCATGAGTAAACCTTTTCAAAAACGCTGATAAATGAACTTCTCAAGAAAAAAAGGAAAAGTTAGACGTCTAACATCTTCTGCTTTAGGATTATCCTATTCCAAGGTGCAATGATAAACATAAATTTGAATGGTATTATTATTTCACAGAAATTATTTCACCTAGTAGAATTTTTGTAACCGCTTAAAAATCTTTGCATCCGGATATCATCAGATTGAAACAGTTGAATTTAGTAGTCTTGTCAACTTCAGCATACTGATGGAACTTGGCAGCAAGAGTTATATATACGCACGAATCAGGAGTTTGTTGAGCATTCAGTAAACTTACCCACAGAGTAAAAATAGAAGCAGCAGTACTTGTCCGTGTTGCCTTAACAGTTAAAACAATAGAAAGTGAAGTTTGACATGACAAAGGCAACACTAAAGACTGCACTATTATGAAAATAATGTTTTGATTTGTTCCTTATAGCGTAACATTGTAGTACTAATATCAAAGCTGATAGCTATTTCATGATGAATTGACTGGGAAACCATATTCATCCGTCATGATTAAGTTTGTAAATAATATGGGTCCTGCTAATATTTCCAGTATTAAGGCAAGTAAAAATGGTGCTTTGATAGGCAAAGTTCAAAACAACAGAATCTGCATGTGTACTACTTATGTCTAGTCTCTTCAAAGTATTAGAATGACCAAATAATAGCAAATTGCAATAAATTTGGGAGGAATAATTGAAAACTACTAGATGGAGAATTTCCTACTCTCTTCATTATGAGAAGCAGCAATTTCATTTTCGCATCATACAGCGAAAATGAAGCATATACAAGTATTGCAGGATATCAAGAAACAAAATCAAGCAGACAGAAAATGCAGGAAAAGTTATTGCCTTCTCATGACCATATATATTCAGTAAAAGCCAAAGGGATTCGGATGTTTGAGAAGGATGAAAAAAACAAAGAACTAAAGATTGTACCTGCTGAGCCATTACAAGACGGCCTTCACATCGGCCTGAATTAGCAGCAAGAAGCGGACATGTGTAGTTTCTTATCCGAACAACAAGAGAACCTGTACGCAAATTGATGTTACTACCATATAATCGTGAAAATGGGATGCTATGTGCACGGCATACTGGATCAAGCTTTTGCAGAAGCTCTATCATCCCTGCATCACCTCCTTCAATTTTTGTCAAGCTTACATCTAATTCAGTAGCAGAAATGGAAAAAAGAGAAGTTCTTGCAGTGCTAAGCTTGAAGCCCGCTTGAAATCCTTCATTACAGGCCCCGGAGCCTTCTGCCAGAACAAGCTTTTTGCATGCCTGGTAATATGACCTGAATGACTGCTTGTAGATCTCCTCCCGCAGTTTCTGAATGGCTGAAGTATCCTCTACATCAATCTCTTCTCCGTTAATATTGATCTTGCCATCATCAAGAGGATCATTTCCTTCAGCAGAACCTTCACATTTTCTGCCTTTGGAAATAAGTTCATCAAGAAAGTTTAATCTGACCGCTGATTCACAGGCCCCGTTCTTCCATAGCTGATAATGTTCATCAAGCCATCCCTGTATTGGTTCTTCTTCAATATCAGCAGTGAGCCTCTTTATGCAGAATCTGACTCGACCAATTTTTGTTGAACTAGTCTTTTTAGCTTTCGGTTTCTCTTCCTTATTGGGAAACATAAGTTTAGTCTTTGCAGCAGTTACGAGCTTTAAAGCTCGAATCATTTCCTCAACAGAATCATCTATAGCACGCAATTGCAACCTGTATGGCATGCATATATGAACATCAAGGGCTTGAATTACCCAATCCCATGTTGTGCCATTCTCAGTTTTTTCATTTGGTGCGCTGCTAGAGGGGTTGGGAATACGAGATATTTGCATCCTGCTGCTTCGAAATAGTCTTGCATTGTTGAAGTTGAGCATGATCCCTTCAAGAAGCATACCTATCCGAGCATTTTCTGAAAAGATCGACTGCACCTGAACAGCTGTCTCAACGCCATCTCCAACTTCAGCAGATATATTAAGCACTTCCACATCAAGAGCAAAAACTGATTCTCTTTTCTTGTGTTGTTTCTCCAGCTGTAGTGATTCTTTGGAGGTCTCTTTGCCCTGCTCATTATCTTTAAGATCTCCTTCTTTAGCAGGTTCTTGAAGCTTCTGATTGTGCACGAGCAACTTCAATTGCAGGCCCAGCTCAAACAATGCTATATGTGCATCAGGCTCCCATCTAACTGATATATCGCTGGCACTAAAGAGAGAGCACGTCGGAATCTCTTTAAGGCCACCAGATCTTTTCACAAACTTTGTATTCTGCATATCAAGCAATGTAACTTTAGTGCCAAGGTTTCTGTCTTCTAAATGTTCTTGAAAAATAGATTTGGCTCTTTCAAGCTCCACTTGTGTCGATTGTTTCTCCTTGTTCATACAAAATTTTAGGTGGAAAATATCAAGGGACACAGAGTACTTCACTTTTTCTAATTTATCTGAAGCTGTAGATATTATATTTGCAGTGCGGGGGGTACCATCAGCTGAAACACTAATCACAATACGACCACCCTGAGATCCATAATTGACCCGTTTCGGGTCAGGAACAACAGCATTTTCCAAGCCCACCTCTCCAATTATATTTAAAGAGCACTGTTGTAGATTAAATTTTATTTCTTGAATCCCTTTTCCTGATGGCTTGGATGATTTCGTTCCCTGGGTATTTGGTTTCTTACCAGAGACAGAGAAGCTCTTCAGGAAACGTTTGAAAGAGAAAGCTGCTGATATCAGCGATGCGAGGCGCCTATAGGTCAAGTATATACCCATGCCAGGAACATCAACAGAGAGAACTTTTTTACAGTTAAGTCCCTCTTCAGGTGAATCCAAATCTTTCCTGCCCATATCAAGACTGACTTTTGCTATATGAATTACTGAACTAATGTTTTTTTCAACCCCAAACAGGTCCTTTATGCATTCTTGATGCTCGTCAGACATGTTTAGATTGAATTCAACAATTTCCGTTTGCATTACTGCGCCTGCACTTGATGTATTATTGGAAAAGAAATGTAAAGACTGAGAACAAGCCTGCAATATACAGATGACAAAGGACGATGCATCATATTTCTTTGATAAAAAAGTACGATGCATCATATTTAAACAGGAGGATGAAATAACGTGTCTACTACAAAAGTATTCTACAGACACCAGCTGACAACCTAGTTATCCATGCTAATATTGATGTAAAATTTTTAGACTACTTCGAATAGAAAGGGAAACTCATTCTCAGGAGAAACTAAATGTCTAGAACGCAGCATGTCCTTGATTACATGGAGAAGGCAAAGAAATCAGTCCAAGCAAAAGGTCACCAACTCCGTGAGTCCCTTGTAGCTGAGAGATGCAAATTATAGGAAAGAGTTCAAGACCAATAGCTTTACTATGTTGAAGCCAAACTACTATCTTAATCCATAGAGTTTCAGCAGATCAGATATTTAAGCATTGTATTCTGTCTAAAACAACAAATAGCTTAAGTAAAATCATGAAAAAACCAAACTCAATTTTTTTTTGAGTTGGGATCGCTAAATGTTTGTGCAAACTAAAGACAAGATTTGAGAAGGAACAAAGAGAAGAATATCATGTAAGGGACAACATCTCAAACAAGAGTCAAAGATGTCCACAGGATATCAGAAGTCTTACATGACACAATGGCAAGCCATTCAGATCATAGACCATTATGGCCATTTCAGGGGCCGAAATAGTGGCGGTCCACATAATGGCTTTATGATCAGATGACTTTGTTTTTTCACGAGTAGAACTTTCTTCTCGGAGTACCATCTTCTTTTTCTTTGAAGCATGAAGGCGCATCCAAGGATTTAATCTTGTAATTATGAGGTTGCACCGCGTACCTCCAAGCTTAACACCAATTTCAGATCTGATAGGTGAAGCAGGCTGAAAGTAAAATGTTATGTATGATCAAATTGCAGAAGAAGAATTGACATAATTAAGACATACAGAAATAATGAATGCCAAAGGGGAAGCATGAAAAAGATGATATACAGCAAAAGGGGAACATGTCATGGATAGAACATTAGTTTAACTTATATTCATCCTTATAAATGATGCTGGTAGAGGAGCACGCATAGTGAGGCGAATCCTTAACAAGCACAACATCTGTTACAGGAGCAACATGCAAAATCATGCAAACCTTTCACTCCCGATAAAGAAAATAGAAAGCATGAATAGTAACTAAAACCAGGAATATTGAGGAAAAGAGAAACCCTAACCAATGCCTGCATTGCAGCAGTGCCACCTAGACAACTCGACTACATACAAGAATGACGCTTTGGCAGTTAGCCACTAAGAAAGCTTCTCTTAAATTCCTACGCTGCTATTTCCCCGCACCATGGAATTGGTAAAACATTCGTGTGTAATGGTCTCAATTGGTATATAAATTATAGGCATACAATCGTGTATAGTCAACATTTTCCATATTTTGCTTCCATCATCCTAAACCATTTCGCACATAAATGAAGTCTGCACCCACCTTCTCCATTTCATCTCATATTAAACCATAATTTGAGTGCATATAGCACATTCTATATTTAAAAGTAATTCTCTTAAATTTCACATATACAAGTTTTTATATTTCCATTCCACAAAAGAAAAATTCATTTTTCCTGTTAAATGAAATTGAACAAAAATACATAATATCATGCACGGAATTAGTAGATCCAACTAAACTAAAAAGATGGGCAGTTCAAGCATGGTATGTTGGGAAAGGAAAAATCTATTCATCTTAAATACGGTATCAACTTTGAGAACTTCATTGAGGTGAATATAGTATGTCCGAGTTTGCCTTCTCAACAGTGAAAGAAATAACTCTACAACGTGATAGCTAAATGAACAGCAGTTTGCCAAAAATAAGAAAGCTAAGAAAATTGGTGCAGCTAAAAGCAGGCAGCATTTCACCTCAAGTGGAATATAAACTGAAGCAATGGTTTCAAGTTTTGATATCTCGACAATTGATGTGCCGGCATCTTTAAGTAGCTACAGCATAGTAAAAATCAATCTTTAGATAAATACTTGGCAATAGAAATTTTATAGTAAAGAAGAGTTTAAAGGAATTGACCATGCGAACATACATGAATTTCACTGATCTCCAACTGAACATGAAGTTGCGTGCTTTCTCCAACATCTTCAATAGATTGAGTTTTTGAGCCTTTTAAATGGATGCCCATAATGCTATTCTCAACCATAAAACCCTCTACCCGGTGCACAAACTTCACATCCACTTTGGGTAAAGTGAAGCTAAGCTATCAAACAAAATACAGTAAGTATATCAATCAAATGCAAGCACCACTACCTATATGCGTGCTATTACATAACAAGTATTTGGTATCCCAGTCCACGCATTATATGTCGATCACGTGTTTTTTACCAAGCATTGTACGAGATGATGCCTAATCCACCAGTCACTCCTATTTCAACTGCTTGACAAAAGCTGTTACCCTAACTGCAACTCTTTTACCTGATATCTACTGTGCCAACTGCAGTCAGATCATGATTTCCATTTAATATTTCAACTGTGAACAATAATGAAATTTCTTCAAGTGATGGGAAAACAAGTAAGCTCAAAGTGCCTCACATAGGACTCCCCGCCCAAAAAGTTAAAGAGAGATTACAGACATAGCAGACCAGTTCTTCTAAGACTACACGAGGAAGAACTAGTCTAGAAAGGAGTTAATTTTCAACTGCACAGGAAAATGCACATAGGATTTTCAGTCAATATTCTTGATATTCAGGGTTTAACTGAATGTGTCGAATCCAATTAATTGGAGCATGTTTCACACATAATGGGTATTTAAAGAACACCATTGTAAATTGGGCCCTACTAACTGATAAACCACATTTACAACTTATGTAGTCTAGTCTAGTATTTCTTGTGATTATCCGGAAGAAGTAAGAACAATGTTCAACAGCATCATCCCCGTGCTATTGAACCTTAATTTTCCAGTCTGTTTTTATTGCTGTTTCTTCCTAGTGGTAATCGACTGCACATACCATCAATTAAGAACCTTGCCTAACAGTAAATTGCTTTCCATGCTGTTGTGCATGCAATGAAACACATGATCTCTATATGAACACTCCTTTTCTATGTTCATCTCACATACAGGTACATGTGACCACGAGTAAGATTTTTGCTTGCATAGTTTGATGCAAGGGCCATTTTCTTCACACTAGGCAGATTGTACTCTTTAACATTAAACTCTTCTACTTCTCAGTCTTAAGTTTATTCTAATAGTTGATAAAATCCAAGAATTCCTTAACCTGCTCTTGTACTCCTAGCTACTCGCATTTCTATTCAATGCTAGACAATATAAAAATAAAGTGCCCTCCGTTTGAACCCCTAGAATGACACACCCTAGAAATTTTAGGGGATGTCTTTCTTTTTCCTTAATAAAAAGCATGACCTTCCTACAATTACTGAAATCCCAATAATTCTTTCCCATACATGTTGAAACCCTTATCCCCCCATAGAGAATCTATATGTTATCTAGTGGTGGCGGAACCAACTAAGATGCATGTTATCCGACCCGCTGCAGACATCTTTAATGCCTTCTTCTTTCCCTCTTCTACATCCAAACTTTCTGAAATGCTCCCATTAATCATCCATCTCATCATGACTGACCAATTCGTACTTCTCTGTAAACTGTATATCCCAACTGAATGTCATTCCCCCTTAAATCACCATCCAAGCCGCAAGGTAGCAGTAAAAATTGTCAATTGTTTGTTTTTTCGAAGATATTGAGTTTCAGCTCAATTATACAGTTCTCCCATTCCTCCTTCTACCTCTATCCGCCCCACCTTATTAAATTTCCATCTCCTTCCTTCATCAGAAAAATGGTAGCCATTTGGGTGAAGTATAGTATTATTTTTGGGTGTGGAGGCCACAATTGGTTGGAGATGTCATCAGTTGTGCATTGGTCTTCCCTCATACACTGATCCTCCCTCTTTTTGCTTCGCTTGTTCACTTCACTAGTCATTCCTTCAGTATTCTCTATAACCTATCATGGAAGATCATTCAACTTTTGATGGCATATTCCTTCAGTTAAGCTTTTGGTCTTGGTTTGGGTTTTGGTTGGTCAGAGGCTGATTATGTTGTTACACTTAGTCTCGGTTTATGTTTGCTTTCTGTATCGATTTGTGGTTTTTTTAAGTGAACTTGGGTTTGTACTTTTTAAGTGAAATCTTTGGTTACAAGGAACCATCTGAAGTCCTGGGCTTTTCCTAGCAAGTCAAAGGCCTGCTTACTCAACTTCATACTGGATGGCCCCTAAAATTTCAGGCGTTCTGTTCTCAAACTCCCAAACTTAACCAATAATTCACTAACTGGTGCACTAATGGTTGTAATACTGGCTTCGTCTCTCCATTGTTCCTAGTCCCCATTTAACCTTTGAGTGCATCTTTCTTTTACATTGGGCTTATCATAATTTTCTGGGCCCGCCTTCAACTGTCTGACCCATCTTACCTTTGATTTAAAAAGATCACCCTGTAATCCAGTCCCATATGCAATATGTCATCGTTCTTGTATATGTTTCTTCTCCGACATATTAGTAACAGCAAAGAATTTCATTTGCAGCTTCTTCCATGGATCCAAATGATAAGGCTTTCTCCTTCACTGGGAACTCTATTTCTCCTTCACCAATGCATACAGATTTGATGGATTAGGGTACAGCTCTATCTCTTTTTCCACTAGCAAGCAATGTAATATAAGACTTGCTTAAGATGCGCTTAAGCCCTAAACTAAGCAAGCACAAACTGTACGCTTCATCTTTGATTTTTCGGCGCTTTAGCATAGTTACCAAAGCATCAAAGAGGATAAATATATAGTCAAGCACATGAGAAAAGATGAGAATAAGGAAATAGCTGACCTTTTCTGGAATCATAGAGGCATATTTTTCTCTCATAACAGCAAAAGCTGCTGGTTTTTTCTCTGGTTTTTCAGTAGTACCAGAGTGATTAATCGGCTTTATAGCTACATGTGAAGTATCTGCACTTTTCTTTTTAAGAAGCAGCTCCTCATTCAGATTAACCGAAATTTCACCATTTCTGATATCCACATTCCTAACAACCACTCCTGCTTCCCTAAATGAAAAGAAACAGCAACAAGAAGTAATGAGGCACAGTCAACATCAGACTTGCTTTTCACTATGATCAGATTACATGACGCATTTGAATAAGTCACAGCTGAAAGGATCTAGTATTTTTGTTTCCTTTTTTTTTTTTTTTTTTT
>ML430349.1:82260-125419 GCA_005239525.1 Nicotiana knightiana | reverse complement strand
GGGGGGGTTGAGGGGTAAGTAAGGGCAACAGACACTGTTATCCACAATAAGCAATGATTTGTATCAAGCACATGTCTACAGTATAAAGCAAAGAATAGTAGCAAACAGGATCTGTTGGATGATATACTTCCCGTCTCATCTAGAAATGAGAATCGAGAAGAGCTAATTAAGTTGCTCTTGTTAATGCCACAAAACATTGTTGTTTCGAATAGCATAAAACAGAAAGCCGGTTGCTTAGCCGGTAAAACTTTTCATCTAGCAAAGTCAAGAAATACTTGTCCCCTTCATGCAGGACATATTTAAGTTAAAAGGTGAAATATTGTTCACGATGACATTTTCATGTTCACTGGGGTCAGTGATATAGCAGCTCTAGCTCAAACCAGTTTACGATGAAGTAAGGTTATTTTATTCACAATAACAGCACCAGGCAAGTGCTATTGTTATAGAGCACCAAGCAACTCTAGCTCAGATATTTACATCCCCCCAATTGTGTTGTTGTTTGATTTCAGATATCTACTATCTTACTGCCTTCTGTTTTATTTCTTGATTGACAAGCTAGATAGAAGTTCCACAACTTTTGTACGGCATATTGGGAGATACAATTACTTAGTTAATATAAGGCATCTTATGCTGTTGTGGAGGAGAATTATTTTCCATCTTTTGGAAATTTAGCTGTATGAGATGCTTGAGGGCTTCTACTTCCAAAGAAAACTAAACCAATTTGGTGCACATATCAAGCTTATAAGCTATAACCTTTAAAATTTCCAAAGAAAAGAAAAAAGCAAGAAAATGCAGAAGTAGTTGAGCCAACTGATTATCTCAGAAAAGGTTCTCGTGTTTAAAACAGCAAAGGTAATGAGACGGCCCAAGCTGTTAAAAAGTTGTAGGAAGAAAATAATGGCATGGACAGTAACGGCACTCCAAAAGCTTAGATTCTGTACCGAGCTTGTTACATATGTAACTAATACGAAGACCAATAAGGGACTTGGTGAAAATATATGCAAGCTGATCATTCTGTTGAGTTGTGTCCAACATCGGTGGGTTATGTGTATCTTGGTCTCCTTATATGGCTTGGGCATCCTCACCTCATAAGCTAGTTTTGGGGTTGAGTTAGGCCCAATATCCATATCTTATCATGGTATCAGAGCCAGGCCCATCCCAATTATTGTCACCAATGTTGGGCCCTCATTTATACTGTCCACGCTCCAATTGCAGGCCTGGGCGTGAGGGGAAGTGTTGAGTTGTGTCCCACATCGGTGGTTTATGGATATCTTGGTCTCCTTATATGGCTTGGGCAATCCTCATCTTATAAGCTAGCTTTTGGGGTTGAGTTAGGCCCAATGTCCATATCTTATCGCATTCGATATACAAAGCCGCTAGACTCCCCCTAAGCAACAAAACCAGGTGGTTGCTGATAAACAGAAGTTAGCCCAAAAGTCGTCGGAAAAAAAATCAAAGTTGTCAGAATTTGATGCAATTTATACGGGTAGGCTCAGAAACATTGGACGAGTAAGTTGTCCGGAAGAAGTTTTGTCAAAAAGTGGCAGGAATGGTTCACACGCAACGGAAAATTCATTGTAGCTCGCAAGAACCCTAGTTCTGGCGATGTGTGGAGGCGCGTAAGGGACTTTCTGTCGGAGCGATTGACTATGGTTTTGTCACCTGACTTTTCCGAACAAGATGGTAGTGTTGGTTTTCACACAATAGTTACCGATGAAAAGATAATGCAAATCAATCTTGATTCGTCAACCGGAAAGACGCACAGTGACTGACTTACTTGTTCCAATGGGACTAGAATTTGTGGGGTTTGGTCGCACAAGGGTTCGGTTCTGATGGTGGTACTAGTATATGCACAGTACTATTGTAGCAGTGATGAACCCTGGGAACAAGACAAAGTTGCCGGAAAATTGCACGGCGATGAGATCTTTCTTCCCGGGTGTCGCTGGAATGACGCAGAATAATAATTTTATCACTGAAGCTCTGATACCATGTGAGAATGCACGGGAAGAAAATCTATTTATTAACAATGATACGGTGATCCCTATATATAACATATACTACTCCTACTATATATGGGACTAGGGCATATTCTACTCTTACTACATATGGGGAGACATATTCACACGTAACTATCTAACAACAACAAGCAAGTATATTACAATGTATGGGCTACAAGAGAAGTACCTAGGATTTGAATGACCAGATATATTAAACTACATAATGAATTTTTCTTAAAATGAAACAAATGAAAAAGGTATACCTATCATGGCCAAACTCACACAAGAGAGAAACTTCCTCACAACTGAAAGGGGCAGAGGTCCTTTCCGTCATGGTTTGTATTGCACGGTTGGCAGGAAAAGATCCGCTGTGCATTGATGATTGACCAGAACTGATTTGTGATTCAAATAAGTGAACAAGAATAGAAGTAACATGCAACTTGACAGACAAGGCTGGCTCTGATCCACTATCTTTAGATATATCAAGTGTCACTTCTTTAACTTCCAAACCAGCTTTTGGTGTCTACAAAATTTAAAGAGACAATTAACATGCATAAGAAACATGATACTTGAGGGGAAAAAAAGCTACCGAAATAAACAAGAACATAAGCATCACAAAGGAAAATAAATAACATGTGTTTCAGAACAAATTAGGAACATACTTTGGAACAAAATGGATGTCCTATTAAGAACAACTTTATCTGGTGATCATTGCATTAACATACTACACTATGGCTATAGGTCATTGCAGGACAGAAACTAATTTCGTACAATTCCTTCACTTTATGGGTAACGAATTTCCATCCACATAAAGCTTTAATGATATTCCCCAATACCACTAACTAATGGAGTACTCCTAGTTAAACTCTTCTTGGCAATGCTTCTTAATGATCTCTATCCAAAAGTATAAGAAGAGTCTATAATATTTTTTCCAGTTTCCCATATATAACTCTAAAAAAGAAATATAATGTTTATCTTTTGATAGGTAAGATAACTAAATTAAAAGCACTCAAAGGGGAACCTATGCACACCAGAGTATACCAATAAAAATAGAATATTCAAACCTCATAAATATCTATCCCTCCAAATACCTCAGAGTAGTGATTACAGCTAATTAACCCCTTCAAAAAATTACACTCCACTCATTCAGGTTTTCATCATTTTCCTTTCTTGATATACTAACCATGTAGTTCACACCAACTCCTAGGTTTTTTGGCTCCATTTCTTGTTCTTTGTTTGTTCCCTTTTGTTCTTGCCTGCACTCTTAATGCTACTTCCGTGCCAGCTTTTCTCAATGTACACCGTCTGAACATTTACCTTCACTTCATATCGTCCCACTATAACCCCAAAAAGTGCCCAAAGTCTTATAATGCTGCCCTTCTAAATCTGGTCTGGCTACATCCGCAAAGAACATGTTACAATGGAATTTGTACAAATGCTTAAATATTAAGTATCTATTAAGATGCTGCCCTTCTAAATCTGGTCTGGCTACATCCACAAAGAACATGTTACAATGGAATTTGTACAAATGCTTAAATATTAAGTATCTATTAAGATGCAGATTCCTTTATTCTGTTTAATTTCAGTAGGATCTCTAGTTTCACATTTATTGCAAAATCAGTTAACACAAAAATCAATATGTTCCCATCAGTCAATCATATACTTCTGATTTCCTTTGTTTTTTAAATAATGATGCTGCCCGGGCCATCTTTCGCACACTCGACTATTCCACCGGGTACCTGCTACCAGCACAGGTACCGGGTAATTCTGCCCACCAAAGCTTAGGCAGATTGGAAAAAATCACATACTTTTTGCCCCCACTAGGATTTGAACCTTGATCTCCAAGGTATACTTCAACTGGTTTCTTGTAAGCATTAACCTACAATTCATATCCTTCTATGTATAAGTTGAACAAACTGGGTAGTGGCACTGTACAAGCAAAAGCAATTAAATTCCTTGTTTAGTTATTTCAGCTCACACATAAAGTAAGAATATCAGTGAATCAAAAAATTATTCAAATATGTTTTTGTAACAAAAATCTTTAGCATGCACAATTACAAACAGTAAAAAAAACTTCACAAAAAGGATAAATAAAGCAACATCCGTCAGAGAGTCTGGTGCATCAGTACGATGGAAGAACTGGCAAGTCAAACAATAATCATAAACACCCAAAAGACCAAGTGTAATAATTGGAACCGGGCTTACCTTAACAACCGTCTCAGTCATAGAAACTGACAAAAACCTGGCTATATTAGCTACAACCATCCACTTCCCTCTACCTAATTTCCGAGATTTACGAGATCTTGTTCTCTTTGAGCTTGTTTTCTTTGAGCTTTTACTTGAAGCCCTCATTACAACTTTTAAACCGCATATTAACAGCTGTAGTTTTGGATCCCTCGAGATCAACCCAGCCCCGAGCTTAACCAAGGACTGTCGTATACTGAGTCTGATTTCACTGATGAATATGCTCTCAACAGCACCCTGAAAAATATCAGTTCTAGTGATGAGAACAAAGATTAAAGTAGTTCATGACCCAGCATAAATAGAACATCTTGCAGGGAATTCTTGCCTTGTCAAGTAAACAATCACAAACTTTCAAATCAAGGGCAGAACAGTTAATTACAGCAACTTAAGAATTCCCTCAAGTGAAGGACCAAGCTAAATCATTGTGCACTTCAGACCTTGACGTAAAAACAACCCCCGGTACAGGAATAACATATATTACCACAACATTAATTTCTATTCTGGACCTCAAACACAAAAATGGCAAGAGTAATTTTTTAGATTTAGATACCAAATTTTGTTGAATAAAAGGTAATGCTTGCTAACAAGGACTCTGTTCTAGTCAGTTCATATCCTGGAACCCAAAAGATCTGATGCCAAGAAGGCCAAAGTGTTCTTCCACATTGTTAGCTGATCTAAAACCAAAAATTTTGCTGCCATGGCCAAAGCTAGTGAAAGTGTACAGCACTCTAAGCAATGGATAGTAGTTGACACACAGAATAAGGACAAACGTAATTTCACCATTATAGAAAACAGTTCTCCATAGCTTAAGACAATTTTCAATGACATCTTCGAACAACAACAACAAACACCGAGTAGAAACCCACTAGTGGGGTCTGGGGAGGGTAGAACGTACGCGGACCTTACCCCGAAGTGATAGAGAGACTGTTTCCGGGAGACCCTCGGCTCAGAGACAATATATTCGCAACCACAAAAGAAACCAAAAAAATAGTATCAGCATCGTAAAATACGGCAAATGAATGGAAAAGTCAAAATGTGAAAGACGACAACAACAACAACAACAACAACAACAACAAAAAATATGAAACACTACAAAAATCGCTACCAGTCCTAGACAAAACACTACCAAACTAGCCGGAGCAGTGAGGAGAAACGCTCGACTACCCTCTAACCTACAACCCTAATGCTCGACCTTCACACCTTCCTATCAAACGCCATGTCCTTGGAAATTTGAAGATGCATCATGTCTTGCCTGATCACCGCGCCCCAGTACTTCTTAGGCCGCCCTCTACCCTACTCGTAACTGCCAGAACCAAACGCTCACACCTCCTGACCGGAGCATCTAGGCTCCTCCTCCGCACGTGCCCGAACCACCTAAGCCTCGCTTCACGCATCTTGTCATCCACGGGAGCCACGCACACCCTCTCCCGAATGACCTCATTCAATGACATCTTCACAGGCACTGGAAATAACCAATACTAATGGTTTTCCCAAATGAGAAGGTTTTGCCCACAACCTTTCATGATTCAACTCGAGCTGGATCAAAGAAAGTTCCACCTCTAAATTAGCTACATGATTTTTGGCATGCTTTGCCAAGGAGGAGTAGGCACCAAGTGAACATTTGCCAGTTTGGAAACATGGTGGATAACAACACTGTTTCAATCAAGATCTTCACAAGTATATTATGATGTATTAGCCTAATACCACATAAGTTGAGTCGTCTCGTGTACCTCTACCAATACACTTGGCTTGCAAGGAGAAAATGCTTTTCCAGGGAAAAGAAAGTAAAATTTCTAAACACAAGGACAAGAAGTAAAGCTTTAACATAATCTGAAAGAATAAGAGTCACATTTTAGAACTGAACAAGACAAACAGGGTACAGGAAGGAAAAGTTTACTCCAGGAATCACACCGTTACAGTCAATTTGGATCACAAAAAAAAATAAAGCCTCAAGTCCTAAAAGTAATATTAGTTATGTTTACAAATCTATAGTAGTCTTAATCAGGACATTAGCCAAATATGAAAAGTAAAATCACTAATAATCTTGTATATTGTAAAAGCCAAGTGTCAAGACTAACAAATAAACTTCCTATTACTTATTTTCTAATGTCAAAACAAACAAATAAACTTCCGATAACTTATTTTCTAACCAACTACTTAAGTAGTACATCACACGTAAACGTTGACACAAAGCAGTATGTAGTTGGAAAATGTATGCAGAAATTCAAACATAGTCAGGCAAAAAAATGACAAAAAAAAGAAGAAGAAAAAAGTAGTAAATTTTGGTCTATTTAAAAACTGTTCCAAGAAACAAAGACAGCATCAAAGAAAGTTGATATCACTCCCTTAAAGTTATAGATCAAACTGAAATAGAAAAAAGTTACTAAAAAAAAAACTACCTTGTTGAACTTCACCGCCACATCTCTCAAGCAATTACATCCTCCCACACGGAATGAAACGGAGGCTTTCATGACCCGGCTTAAAATCCATATAAACAACCTGGAACCAAATCTGAGCAAGAAATGCATAGTGAGCACGCACTAAAAATAATTCAACGAATGAGAAAGGAAATGGATATAGAAGAGAAGAAAATTGCTCGTGGTTTCAAGATTGACCAAACGAGACGCACAAATGTTTTAGCTAACAAATTTCTCTAAATAGAACTAAACTTTTTTAAAATCGTTAAGCTCAATAGAACTAGACTGCTTAATGCTGACAGTAAGAAAATTGGAAACCTTTCTGCATAACACATTTCTCATCCCTAGTAAGACTCAATGTTACATATGACCTAGAATAAACTTACTATTAATATTTTGCACCAAATAGAAGCAATGAAGACAAGCATATCACTAAAAAGAGCATATCACTAAAACATGAGTCTAATCCAATTAAGTTAAGCATTACATTCTACAGAACCAGTCTACCAAATCAATATAGAGAAGAGAATTGTGAATGGATTGAAAATCTTTCTTATCTGCTACATGCACTAGTGTCTAATTTTATTCTAGAAAGCATTAGCACAACCATTAAAGTTCAACTAATAATGAATAATCCTCCCTCCACCCATGTTACATAACAATATAATACTTTGTTTTTTTTTCAAAAAGAATACGAGCACGCAGTATTAGGTTCAATCCATTCAATTTTCCATCTTAATACGGACATTAATTCCTTCATTATACAAAAACAATTTAAATTAGCATAGTTTGAACTATTGAGAGTACAATAAGTTATATAGCTTTATATTTGAAATATATTTTGAAGTTTTCTCCCATTAAGTCTTTCATTCAAAGATAAAGAAACAAGGCGGGATGTGTACATAGGGCGCACAGAAGTTAGCAGCTTATATTAATCCATAACATCATGTCAGTCAGAAGTGCAGAAGAAACAGACGCCTCAATGACAACTCAAACAGGCAATTGTACCATGAACCTCATTTACCAGATAAATAGCAAACATAGCTGAACTTATGACTACAAGTACAATACTTCCTACTTATATACAAAAAGTGTAGGCTGCACAGTTCACCTAACAATTAAGTGAGAGCATGATAGAGAGCGGGCCCATACTACTGGGTTGCTAACTCAGAAGAGATCTCCAGTTATTAATAAAAATATTCTCTCCTTTCCACTTTATGCGACATTATTTACTAAAAAGTAAATCCTCTATTCCAATTTGTGTGACGCTATTTACTTATTAATTCATTCCAAAAAAAAGTTACATTTCTATACTGGAAACAATATAACATTAAACTTACCATTTTACTGTAGTTGTGAAGCTTTTACAACCACACAAACATTATGGCATGTTTAAGATCACAAGTTTCAAAAGTCTATCTTTTATTTTTATATTTCGTAACGAGCAAGATAAATGTAACATCAGGAGAATATTTTAAGAATATATGAAAAATTCCTAGTCAAAGAAAACTATTTTGGGGGAGTATCGCATGAAATGGAATGCTGAGTGTGGTAATGATTGAAAGATTAGTTTGATAGATAAACAATCTGAGAATGTCCCAAAATTAAAAAGAATGTCATAGAATTGGGAGTTCAGAACAATTAATAGTTGCCATAGAAATGTAAGCCAGAGCGAACGAGTATTCATTATTCACATGATATAGTAACAATTGCTAAATACTAGAACTGCAATTGACTTACTTGATTATACTCCATAGTATTGCCGAAACAACAAAGAAACCCAACATATACTTCGCCAGAGAAGCAGCCATGGCGGTTGGCAAAAGAATGCGCCGATCCTATTCAGATATTATCTCAGTGATAAGCCATTTTTCGAAGCGGAAAAAATATAAAATCAATCTCTATACACTAATTTTCTGCACACCTTCTTCATGTGAAGAGAAAAAAAAAACTTAAAGGAATTTCCAGTTCCCTATGGTGGGGAGTAGTGAAGAAGAATACGTGAAATGTGGAGGAGAAAGTGACAGAGAAGAGGAAAGAAAATAGAAATAGGAAATGGTCAAGCAGTGGGAAGGGAGCGATTGTAGGAGAGGGACGTAAAATGAACTGTGTTCGATCCGCCATATTTGCTAAATCAAAGAGCATACGAGAGAGAGAGAGAGAGAGAGTGTGCGCGCAGAGACGCCTGTTCAAAACTTGCCTTAATTTACAACTTGCCCCATTCATGAATTTTAAACACGAGACATCTTTTATTTTTTAAACTCATGCATTTTTTGGAGCCATTTTTTTTTTTTTTAACTCAGATGTGTAAGTCGAAACTCTATTTTATTCGCACAAATTACACTGGGCGTCCTATTTGGTCGCCCCATTTAATCTACACTCATATTTTTAAAATTATTTAACTTATATCTTAATTTTTACAACTCCAGGCGCCGCTTTCCTGATACCTGTGCAAAACTTCAGCTTATTTAGTGCTGAACTTTTTACAAATTAACTAAACAACTTTGGCATCTTCTGCTGAAGTTTTTGAAAAAGTTTTCTGACAAAACTAATTAATCCAGGACAAAACTTCATCTTATTTAGTGCTGAAGTTTTTACAAATGAACTAAATAACTTCAGCATCTTCTGCTGAAGTTTTTGAAAAAGCTTTATGACAAAACTAATGAATCCAGGACAAAATTTCATCTTATTTAGTGCTTGTTAAGAAACTAAGCTCAAAGCAATAACATAAAACAAGAAAATAGACAAAAGATGTAGAGAGCAAGAGGAGAGAGATTATTATTTCTTCTATGTATTCAAGTGTGTAACATATCACATTTCATGCCTCTATTTATACTACTACATTGTAGGTTACAAAAGGATTGTCTTAAACATGACATTAACCTTTGAGATCATGAGGAAGATCACGGGAAGAGGTTATAGAGGTGTGGGAGTTACAATCATAAAAGTGATAAGTAGTGGGAGGTTATTTACATCATGGGTGAAAGTAGTGGGAGTAGTGGACATCCACATTTACTAAATATTTTATAACACTCCCCCTTGGATGTCCAAAAAAATAGATAATATGCCTCGTTAAAATCTTACTAAGAAAAAACCCTGTGGGAAAAAAATCTTAGTGAAGAAAAAAGAGTACACATATCTGTAATAAGCTTTATTTGATGCCTCGTTAAAAACCTTACCAGGAAAACCCAGTGAGACAAAACCTAGGCTAAGGGAAAAAGAGTACAACGCTTATCTTACTCCCCCTCGTGAAAACATCACTTTATTTCTCGAAGACGCCGCATTTCATTCTTCTGTCTCAACTTCTCAAATGTTGACGTTGGTAATGCCTTAGTGAACAGATCAGCTAAATTTTCACATGAACGAATCTGTTGAACATTAATTTCATCATTTTGTTGAAGATCATGCGTGAAAAAGAACTTTGGTGAAATGTGTTTTGTTCTGTCTCCTTTGATGTATCCTCATTTAATTTAAGGGATGCAAGCAGCATTGTCTTCATATAGTGTAGTTGGATTATCTTTTTTCATAAGAAAACCACACATTTTTTGAATATGTTGAGTCATTGATCTCAACCAAACACATTCCCGACTAGCTTCATGAATGGCTATTATCTCAGCATGATTAGTAGATGTGGCAGCTATTGTTTGTTTCATTGAATGTCATGATATAGTTGTACCTCCATATGTAAACAAATAGCCTGTTTGAGATCGGGCTTTATGTGGATCAGACAAATAATCTGTATCGCATAGCCAACCATTTCTGACTTGGGGAGGAACTGAATCTTGCTAATAAGCTTACAACAAAAGCAATATTTGGCCGGGTGTTATTAGCAAGATACATCAGTGCCCCAATTGCACTAAGATATGGAGTTTCATCACCAAAAAGCTCTTCGCCATTTTCTTGAGGCCGAAATGGATCTTTATTTATGTCAAGCGATCTCACAACCATTGGGATACTCAATAGATGTGCATTATTCATGTAAAATTGCTTTAACACCTTTTCAGTGTATGTTGATTGATGGACAAAAATTCCATTTGTTACATCTCAATCTGTAGGCCAAGACAGTCTTGTCTTACCAAGATCTTTCATTTCAAATTCTTTCTTCAAACAATCTACAGCCTTTGGAAGCTCTTTAGAAGTTCCAATGATATTCAAGTCATCAACATACACAGCTATGATGACAAATTCAGATCCAGACCTCTTAATAAAGACATAGGGGCAAATAGGGTCATTTTTGTACCCTTCCTTTAGCAAATACTCGCTAAGACGATTGTACAGCATTCTCCCTGATTGCTTCAATCCGTACAAAGATTTATGAAGCTTTATTGAACAAGCTTCCTTTGAAATTTTATGTGCTTCAGGAACTTTAAATCTTTCAGGATTTTCATAAAAATTTCATTGTCCAGGGAGCCATATAAGTAGGTTGTGACAACATTCATCAACCGCATATCAAACTTTTCATAGACTGCAAGATTTATTAGATACCTAAAGGTAATTGCATCTACTAGAGGAGAATATGTCTCCATATAATCAATGTCAAGCCTTTGCGAAAACCCTTGTGCAACAAGTCGTGCTTTATATCTTACGACTTCACCTTTCTCATTTCGTTTTCGCACAAAACCCCATTTGTAACCCACTGGCTTGACACCTTCAGGTGTTCGGACAATTGGTCCAAAAATTTTACGTTTTTCGAGTGAAGTTAATTCCGCTTGAATTGCATTTTTTTTATTTGATCGACCAATCATTTATCTGTCCAAATTCCATGACAGATTTGAGCTCAAGATCCTCGTCAATATTAATAATATTGAGCACTATATTATATCAACAATATCATCGATAATCATCTTACATCGGTTCCATCATCATACAATAAAGACATAATTTATCGAGATCTCATTATTTTCAGGTACCTGAGTCTCTTCCATAAGGTCTTATAAAGTTTTATGTCATGGTTCTCTTACATAGCACTTGCCTCCTTAGTACGATCATCTTTATCATTTGCTCCACTCCTTCTTCAAGGAGTTTTATCTTTGGAACCGATTAGTCTATTACGCTTCATGCGTTCCATAGACTATGTCCGTCATGGACTTTATTCTATTTGGAGCATTAACAACTGAAATATAACATTTCGCTTTGGGGTCAGCAAATACGCCTGGCAATATTTTGCAAATGAATTATCACTTAAACTTCAAGTTCACATTTTCTTGTACGAGGATCTAAGTAGACTCATAATAATTCATTTCACGATTACTTTTTCAGCTACCCATTTTCTCCCCCTAATGTTGGGATCACCAACACATTTCCCAAGCTTCTTTGGGAACACATCTTTGTGCATTGTGATGGCACAATTAAATCATATAGAACATCTATATTTCTAGATGATATTTATTTGGTTCCTAACCCTGAACCTTTCTGATAGGGAGAAGTTATCATAACTTGTTGGCTAGATGCATACAAGTGCTCTGGTATATTAAATAATACACATCATACCAAATTTCTATTTGGAATCTTTGTTCTCATAATCAATGGTTTAGCTTAATTGGAGGCATACAATTTCTGCTAAACCAACTTGTATTTAAACCAACATTACCAAGATAATTATCATATTTATATTCTGGAACTGTGCTCTAATAATTTGAGAAATCAACCTTGCAAAATCCAAATTGCAAGTTGATAATAAACTCACATATGACCATACGATAGATGCATCTATTAAAATCATATAATAGTAAACAATCCACATGGCAGGTGACTGGGCCCATATATATATCACCTTCTATTCGTTCTAGAAATCAAGGGATTCAATCCCAACCTTAACTGGTTTATCATGAGAATAAGCAGCACAAGAGAATTCTTGAAGAACCTTCTATTTCATCAATATATGCCAATGTGAATTCTCAATTAATTTTCGCATCATAATTGAACCAGGATGGCCAACCGGTCATGCCAACTAATATTTATTTCAGTAAATCCCTTTTTTATTTGTGGCATATAATTCCATCATCATGCTTATACATGTGTAGTACAAATAGAAGGAAAGACGGGTAATATTTTATATTTACCCAGTATGATTATAGTAATATGAAGATATTCAATCATCCTTTCATTTATAGTCTTAAAGGCCAACCACTTTGGCTAATATGTTTGAAACTCAAAAAGTTTCTTTTGAGACTTACTATAGTTTCATGAACAATTTCATTTATTCGGGTAGTAACAAATCACTCTTCCGGAGCTCTTAACTAATTTTGTACTACAATATCTTTTGTCACACCATCCATATGGTGAATATCTCTTTCACGGAGAAAATCATATCATAATAATTGTCATGGTCGAAATCATCATAAGCAAAACCATTTCTTGCTTTACGTTTGCCTTTAATAACTTTTTATAAGGCATGTCATAATATTTTTGGCGTACCTCATGCACACGACCAAGGACATATTTATGTAACCACCTTATAATATTCATTATCTTTATTTTTCTCAAACCTCCCTTAGAGGTGAGTTATGGTATTTATATAACCATGCATAATCACATTCTTATGCATATTATTCATCACATATATATCTTCACATTCACTTTCAGGAATGAGCATGCATTTACAATGCTTATCACAAGTCGCATTCATTCAAAAATGGACTAAAATCGTCTGAGTGTGCCTCATATTTCTAGACCATATTGATACACAATTCCTTCACCTTTGAAGGATTATTTTGAGAACCCTTACTGTTCTCCTTTTTACATTTACCATAATGATGACTATATTATTTTGGTCTTTGGTACACCCACGTTCATTGGTCAACCACTTGTCTTCATTTAGACTTATTATGCACCGCTATAACATTCACTTCAAGAATGGAGCAAATCAAGTGGGACAAGCTTCATGCTATTTTCATTAGTCATCATTATATAATCAATATGCTGCATTGGGACTCAAACCCAATGTCTTACCCATATAAAGGCATGTTATGTCATAATGAGTTGGGACCTGAACCAACTCTTATCATCATTGTGCACCACAAATCAAACCAAATGCCTTTTTATCATACAATGGCATAATATTCCAAGTGGACTCCCGTTGAGCCTATCATGATATACTACTTTCTATAATCAGTTTTTTTTCCCGAACTTTAATGAAAGTTCACATTGATCTTTTTCACGAACAACTACATGATCAAATATAAAGGAAATAAAACTATCTTAGCAATACAAAATTTATTTTGACCACAACATAAATTTAAATTCTTATTATTTTTATAAGATTAGAAGCCTTCTTAATAGTTAACAGTTCCATAATCATGGCTTGCAAACTGTCGGAGCAGTACATATGGGAGATGATGTAAAAGTATCGGAATATGCTCTTGTTTGCAACTCGAAAGCATAGGTACTCCATATATGTACATCTGCACAAATAAAACTAAATTGCTAAGTATCACAAATTAAACCAAGTCTTAAATACTAAAATAAGTTAATTGTAAAATTCATGAAAATTAAAAAATGATACTCCCTATATAATAGAAGCAAAAATATTGATATGGCATACGAGATGCCTGGATTTTCATAGGCTCAACCAAATTGATTCAAGGTTGTTGCTCTCATGGAAGGCTTTCATCTCTTATAGAAAATACAAGAAGAATATAGCAATTCGTGCTGATAACGTGTTAAGAAACTAAGCTCAAAGCAATAACATAAAACAAGAAAATAGACAAAAGATGTAGAGAGCAAGAGGAGAGAGATTATTATTTCTTCTATGTATTCAAGTGTGTAACATATCACATTTCATGCCTCTATTTATACTACTACATTGTAGGTTACAAAAGGATTGTCTTAAACATGACATTAACCTTTGAGATCATGGGGAAGATCATGGGGAGAGGTTATGAAGGTGTGAGAGTTACAATCATAAAAGTGATAAGTAGTGGGAGGTTATTTACATCATGGGTGAAAGTAGTGGGAGTAGTGGACATCCACATTTACTAAATATTTTATAACACTCCCCCTTGGATGTCCAAAAAAATAGATAATATGCCTCGTTAAAATCTTACTAAGAAAAAATCCCGTGGGAAAAAAATCTTAGTGAAGGAAAAAGAGTACACATATCTGCAATAAGCTTTATTTGATGCCTCGTTAAAAACCTTACCAGGAAAACTCAGTGGGACAAAACTTAGGCTAAGGGAAAAAGAGTACAGCGCTTATCTACCCTCTCGTGAAAACATCACTTTATTTCTCGAAGACTCCGCATTCCATTCTTCTGTCTCAACTTCTCAAATGTTGACGTTGGTAATGCCTTAGTGAACAGATCAGCCAAATTTTCACATGAACGAATCTGTTGAACATTAATTTCACCATTTTGTTGAAGATCATGCGTGAAAAAGAACTTTGGTGAAATGTGTTTTGTTCTGTCTCCTTTGATGTATCCTCCTTTCAGTTGAGCGATGCAAGCAACATTGTCTTCATATAGTATAGTTGGATTATCTTTTTTCATAAGAAAATCACATATTTCTTGAATATGTTGAGTCATTGATCTCAACCAAACACATTCCCGACTAGCTTCATGAATGGCTATTATCTCAGCATGATTAGTAGATGCGGCAGCTATTGTTTGTTTCATTGAACGCCATGATATATTTGTACCTTCATATGTAAACAAATAGCCTGTTTGAGATCGGGCTTTATGTGGATCAAACAAATAACCTGCATCGGCAGAGCCAACCATTTCTGACTTGAATTCATTAGAATAGAACAATCCCATATCTAGAGTTCCCCGAAGATATCCAAATATATGCTTAACACCGTTCCAATGTCTTCTTGTTGGGGAGGAACTGAATCTTGCTAATAAGCTTACAACAAAAGCAATATTTGGCCGGGTGTTGTTAGCAAGATACATCAGTGCCCCAATTTCACTAAGATATGGAGTTTCATCACCAACAAGCTCTTCGTCATTTTCTTGAAGCCGAAATGGATCTTTATTTATGTCAAGCGATCTCACAACCATTGGGATACTCAATGGATGTGCATTATTCATGTAAAATCTCTTTAACACCTTTTCAGTGTATGTTGATTGATGGACAAAAATTCTATTTGTTACATGCTCAATCTGTAGGCCAAGACAAAATTTTATCTTACCAAGATCTTTCATTTCAAATTCTTTCTTCAAACACTCTACAGCCTTTGGAAGCTCTTTAGAAGTTCCAACGATATTCAAGTCATCAACATACACAGTTATGATGACAAATTCAGATCCAGATCACTTAATAACAACATAGGGGCAAATAGGGTCATTTTTGTACCCTTCCTTTAGCAAATACTTGCTAAGACGATTGTACCACATTCTCCCTGATTGCTTCAATCCATATAAACATTTATGAAGCTTTATTGAACAAGCTTCCCTTGAACTTTTATGTGCTTCAGGAACTTTAAATCCTTCACGGATTTTCATAAAAATTTCATTGTCCAAGGAGCTATTTAAGTAGGTTGTGACAACATATATCAACCGCATATAAAGCTTTTCATGGACAACAATATTCATTAGATAGCTAAAGATAATTGCATCTACTACAGGAGAATATGTCTCCATATAATCAATGTCAGGCCTTTGCGAAAACCCTTGTGCAACAAGTCGTGCTTTATATCTACGACTTCACCTTTCTCATTTCGTTTGCGCACAAAAACTCATATGTACCCCACTGGCTTGACACCTTCAGGCGTTCGGACAATTGGTACAAAAATTTTACATTTTCCAAGTGAAGTCAATTCCGCTTGAATTGCATTTTTTTTATTTGATCGACCAATCATTTATCTGTCCAAATTCCATGACAGATTTGAGCTCAAGATCCTCGTCAATATTAATAATATTGAGTGCTATATTATATCAACAATATCATCGATGATCATTTTACATCGGTTCCATCATCATACAATAAAGACATAATTTATCGAGATCTCATTATTTTTAGGTACTTGAGCCTCTTCCATAAGGTCTTATAAAGTCTTATGTCATGGTGCTCTTACATAACACTTGCCTCCTTAGTATGACCATCTTTATCATTTGCTCCACTCCTTCTTCAAGGAGTTTTATCTTTGGAATCGATTAGTCTATTGCGCTTCATGCGTTCCATAGACTATGTCCGTCATGGACTTTATTCTATTTGGAGCATTAGCAGCTGAAATATAACATTTCGCTTTGGGTCAGCAAATACGCCTGGCAATATTTTGCAAATGAATTATCACTTAAACTTCAAGTTCACATTTTCTTGTACGAGGATCTAAGTACACTCATAATAATTCATTTCACGATTACTTTTTCAGCTACCCATTTTCTCCCCGTAATGTTGGGATCACCAACACATTTTCCAAGCTTCTTTGGGAACACATCTTTGTGCATTGTGATGGCACAATTAAATCATATAGAACATCTATATTTCTAGATGAAATTTATTTGGTTCCTGACCCTGAACCTTTCTGAAAGGGAGAAGTTATCATAACTTTTTGGCTAGATGCATACAAGTGCTCTTGTATATTAAATAATACACATCATACTAAATTTCTATTTGGAATCTTTGTTCTCATAACTAATGGTTTAGCTTAATTGGAGGCATACAATTTCTACTAAACCAACTTGTATTTAAACCAACATAACCAAGATAATTATCATATTTATATTCTGGAACTCTGCTCTAATAATTTGAGCAATCAACCTTGCAAAATACAAATTGCAAGTTGATAATAAACGCACATATGACCATACAATAGATGCATCTATTAAAATCATATAATAGTAAACAGTCCACATGGAAGGTGACTGGGCCCATATATATATCACCTTCTATTCGTTCCAAAAATCAAGGGATTCAATCCCAACCTTAACTGGTATATCATGGGAATAAGCAGCACAAGAGAATTCTTGAAGAACCTTCTATTTCTTCAATATATGCCAATGTGAATTCTCAATTAATTTTCGCATCATAATTGAACCGGGATGGCCAACCGGTCATGCCAACTAATATTTATTGCAGTAAACCCCTTGTTTATTTGTGGCATATAATTCCATCATCATGCTTATACATGTGTAGTACAAATACAAGAAAAGACGAGTAATCTTTTATATTTACCCGGTATGATTATAGTAATATGAAGATATTCAATCTTCCTTTCATTTATAGTCTTAAAGGCCAACCACTTTGGCTAATATGTTTGAAACTCAAAAAGTTTCTTTTGAGACTTACTATAGTTTCATGAACAATTTCATTTATTCGGGTAGTAACAAATCACTCTTCCGGAGCTCTTAAGTAATTTTGTACTACAATATCTTTTGTCACACCATCCATATGGTGAATATCTCTTTCACGAAGAAAATCATATCATAATAATTGTCATGGTCGAAATCATCATAAGCAAAATCATTTCTTGCTTTACGTTTGCCTTTAATAACTTTTTATAAGGCATGTCATAATATTTTTGGCGTACCAAATGCACACGACCAATGACATATTTATGTAACCACCTTATAATATTCATTATCTTTATTTTTCTCAAACCTCCCTTAGCGGTGAATTATGATATTTATATAACCATGCATAAGCACATTCTTATGCATATTTTTCATCACATATATATCTTCACATTCACTTTCAGGAATGAGCATGCATTTACAATGCTTATCACAAGTCGCATTCTTTCAAAAAATGGACTAAAATCGTCTGAGTGTGCCTCATATTTCCAGACCATATTGATACACAATTCCTTCACCTTTGAAGGATTATTTTGAGAACCCTTACTGTTCTCCTTTTTACATTTACCATAATGATGACTATATTATTTTGGTCTTTGGTACACCCACATTCATTGGTCAACCACTTGTCTTCATTTAGACTTATTATGCACCGCTATAACATTCAATTCAAGAATGGAGCAAATCAAGTGGGACAAGCTTCATGCTATTTTCATTAGTCATCATTATATAATCAATATGGTGCATTGGGATTCAAACCCAATGCCTTACCCATATAAAGGCATGTTACGTCATAATGAGTTGGGACCTGGACCAACTCTTATCATCATTGTGCACCACAAATCAAACCAAATGCCTTTTTATCATACAATGGCATAATAATCCAAGTGGATTCGCTGTTGAGCCTATCATGATATACTACTTTCTATAATCAGTTTTTTTTCCCCGAACTTTAATGAAAATTTACATTGATCTTTTTCACGAACAACTACATGATCAAATATAAAGGGAATAAAACTATCTTAGCAATACAAAATTTATTTTGACCACAACATAAATTTAAATTCTTATTATTTTTATAAGATTAGAAACCTTATCAATAGTTAACAGTTCCATAATCTTGGCTTGCAAACTGTCGGAGCAGTACATATGGGAGATGATGTAAAATTATATGAATATGCTCTTGTTTGCAACTCGAAAGCAAAGGTACTCCATATATATACATCTGCACAAATAAAACTAAATTGTTAAGTATCACAAATTAGACCAAGTCTTAAATACTAAAGTAAGTTAATTGTAAAATTCATGAAAATTAAAAAATGATACTCCCTGTATAATAGAAGAGAAAATATTGATATGGCATACGAGATGCCTAGATTTTCATAGGCTCAACCAAATGATTCAAGTTTGTTGCTCTCATGGAAGGCTTTCATCTCTTATAGAAAATACAAGAAGAATATAGCAATTCGTGCTGATAACATGTTAAGAAACTAAGTTCAAAGCAATAACATAAAACGAGAAAATAGACAAAAGATGTAGAGAGAAAGAGAAGAGAGATTATTATTTCTTCTATGTATTCAAGTGTGTAACATATCACATTTCATGCCTCTATTTATACTACTACATTGTAGGTTACAAAGGATTGTCTTAAATATGACATTAACCTTTGAGATCATGGGGAGAGATTATGGAGGTGTGAGAGTTACAATCATAAAAGAGATAGGTAGTGGGAGGTTATTTACATCATGAGTGAAAGTAGTGGGAGTAGTGGATATCCACATTTACTAATTATTTTATAACAGTGCTGAAGTTTTTAGAATTGAACTAAATAACTTCAGATTATGAGATCGAAAAATTTTTATTGTTAAATTTTTTTTTGAAGATTATGTTAGTTACAATTTTTACCTCACTACTACTGTTGCGCCTCATATTTGTTATGAGTTATCATATTGATTTATTGGGCCACTAGTAAGTGTCATTGTCGACCTCTCGTTACTGCTTCTCTGGGGTTAGGCTAGATACTTACTGGGTACACATTGATTTATGTACTCACACTACACTTCTGCACTAAATGTGCAGAATTTGACAGGTTCATTATGTGGTAATTTGGTGCGTGGGCGCAGTTGCTGAGTGGAAATTTAAGGTGAGCTGTATTCTAAGCTACGTATCGCAGTTCACAGAGTCTCCATCGTATTGTTCACTTTATCCTGTCTAATTTACATTCTATATAGTTTTATTATTAATACGGTACTCTTTATCAAATTCTCATGTACTTGTGACACCGCATTTTAGGGTGTTCTAGGATTTGTTTATGATTTTCTTAACATCAATACACTTTTACTTTGTATTTTATTTGAATTGTCTTTATCTACAAAATTAACACATTTATGTCTCTACCTAACAAGATTCATGATTTAAAAAAAAAAGAATAATTAAGTTGTTAGTTCTACGATAGCTCGCCTAATGGCGACGTTGGGCGCCATCACGACCTATATTGGGTTTTGGGCGGTGACAATAAGTTTTGATGATGTCCTTTTATTTTGAATTCATGTATTATGCTAATGTGATAATATTTTTCGGCATTTAGATGATTGTCGTATTATTATACATAAAAATTATTTCTTCATATAAATAAATATTTAAACCATCACGTGCCATTATTAACGTACCACACACGTTCATAGATACTAGTATTATATTAAAAATACGAAAGTCTTTAGCGAAATATTACTTTTTTATCCTTTAAAAAAATATCCACACTAGATAAACTAAGAGTTGTCACGACCCCAAATTCCCTCCAGAGGAAGTCGTGATAGCACCTAATCTCCAAAACTAGGTAAGCCTATCAACATGCGAAAAAAATTGAAGTAACAACTAAAACAAAATTCAAAATTTCAACAACTGCATAAACAAAATCTGTAACTCAAAATGTACAACTCCCAAAACCTGGAGAAGTATAAGTCACAAGCTCTAGTAAATATTCTGAACAATCCTATACATCATTGTTTAAGATAGTGTAATGAAATAAGGAATAACATGGTAGAAGGGGACCCTGAGCCTGCGGACGCGGGCAGCTGTTCCTTGAAGTCTACAAAACAACCTCAGCTTACTAATGTCGTGACTGATAGGAAGTACCTGGATCTGCATAAAAAGATGTGCAGAAGCGTAGTATGAGTACACCAAAATGGTACCCAGTATATGCCAAGCCTAACCTCGATAGAGTAATGACGAGGTCAGGTCAAGGCCCTACTGGAGATAATAAGAAACAAGGCGAAATATACAATGATACACTAATAAAGACAATGGAAATGAAGCAACAAGGAAATTTACGGAAATTAACAACACATAATCAAGACAGTTAATACAACATGGAGAGAAGCAACGATTAACATGTTAAGAAAACCAACAACCAAAGCAACTACAACAAATAAAGAAAGATCAACATGGGCAACTACCGCGGTACCGCCTCGTAGTCCCAAATCATAAAAATAACTCATGACCTTTCCTTCTACCACCGCGGGAGCCTTTACATTTAGTTTTAAAAATTATTTTTCCTGAAATAGCATCCCGCATTTTAGTCCACCTTGTCACACCGCATGGCTTCTAGTAGTTCCCGTACTAGCCGCATGTATCAACCCCATCTTATCTCACCACATGCATTTCAATACCCAAACTTTATACCACCGCATGCTTATCAATATCACAACGTATCATAATTCGCACTTCAAGTGCCCAATTATCTCAACTTGCTAGAAAACCAAACAATAACAAAATTTCACAATAAGGAGCTCACTACTCAACCAAAATGTACACAAGTCTCACCAACAACAGCCGGAGAGTAACTCAAAAAAATGATGTCTCACAACGTACACTTTGACTCAATAGGAACCACGACCTTTGCAACTCAATACCAAATTCAACAACATGATATTCCAAGAATAGCAATTTCAAGTAAGAATCCAACAGTAATATAATGAATAAGGAATAAAAGAAAACAAGTAATTCAACTAAGCACGTAGGACAAGTTGTAAATAAGAGATAAAACAAGTAGGCCTGTGAAATTATACTAATTATGAGGACTACAACATGTTAAAGTAACTCAATTAAGGCATGAAAGAGAACTACATAGCTAAAAACATAAAATTTCACATTTAGACCGTGTACGCACTAGTCACCTTGTGTACACGGCTTTCACATAACACAATTATCACAACAATACCAAATCCTAAGGGAAGTTTCCCACACACAAGGTTAGACAAGTCACTTACCTCAAACCACGCTAAATCAATCAACTAGAAGGCCTTTCCATCGATTTCCAACTCCGAACGGATCGAATCTAGCCAAAACAATTTCATATATATATAACTATAGGAAACTAATTTAAACAATGAAATTACGATCTTTGCAAAGAATTGAAAAATCGACCCAAAAAAGTTATCTCGGGCCCGCATATCGGAACCCCACCAAAATTACAAAATCGAACACCCATTTGATATCGAGTCCAACCATATAAGAATTATCCAAATCCGACCTCATTTTGCCTTCTAAAACCCAAAAACTTAGTCTAAGAAGTTCTACCACTTTTTTCCCAATTTTCAACTCCAATTCTTAATTACATGATAATAGTAATGACAAATTAGTGTAATTTAACCAAAATCGAGTTAAGAATTCTTACCCCAACAATTCCTCTGAAAATCCCTTGAAATTTTGCCTCAAACCAAGCTCTCAAAGTCCCAAAATAAATTATGAAGACTAACCCTAGAAAATTCCCTTTTCTGCCTAATGAATCTGCATCTGCGGTCACTAAGTCGCATCTGTGATGTCGCACCTGTGGAAAAACCATCGCAGGTGCGGTTCTAGCTTAAGTCAGAACTTTCTGCTTTTGTGGACCAAACACGCTTCTGCACACACGCTTCTGCGGACGATGTTCGCTTCTCCGATCCTAGGACTTCCTGGCCAATTTCGTTTATGCGATCCTCGCACTGGCGATCCATCAGTAGTCTATCTAACTAGACACCTGCGATGCCTGAGCCGCTTCTTTGGAGTTACACCTGCGGAAAACCCCTCGCAGGCGTGATTGCACCAGAATTGAACCTCCAGAATTTCCCAAGTCCAAATGTTTTGATTCGGAATCCATCCGACGCCTCCAGGACCTCAACAAATTATATCAACAAGTTCCAACACACATAACAGACCTACCCGAGGCCACAAATCACATCAAACAACACAAATTCTACGAATCATAACCCATATTCAAGCCTATTAACTACGAACTTCCAAATTTCGAAACCAACACTGATTCATACCAAAACAATTTCGATTGATACCAAATTTTGCACAAGTCATAAATGACATTACATGCCTATTTTAACTTCTATAATCGGGATTCGACCCCGATATCAATAAAGTCAACTCCCGGTCAAACTTCTCAAAAATCATTCATTTTCCAACTTTCGCCAAATCGTGCCGAAACGACCTACAGACCTGCAAATCAACATCCTAACATGCTCCAAACACCAAAATCACCATACGAAGCTATTGGAACCATCAAAACTCTATTGCGGATTCATCTTCACACAAGTTAAACTACGGTCAACTCCTACAACTAAAACCTCCAACATAGGGACTATGTGTCCCCTTTCAATCCGAAACCAAAATCAAAACCACGTCAAGTCTTGAACCTACAATATAACACAGAGGAGGCAATAAATAGGGGACCGGAAATAATACACTCAAAACAACCGGCCGGGTCGTTACAAGAGTTTAATATTATGTAGGAAGTCCTAATATTATGTAGGAAGTCCTAATATTTAGGAGTTTATATTAATTAGAATTTTACCTTTTATATCCTTTTCTTATTTGAACAAATAGCTAAATTCGAGAAGATTAAGAATCTTCCTAGCAATAATAAACTGGTTTTAAGAAGAAAAAAAGATGACTAAAATTTCAACCAGAATTAATCATAGAAGTCCAAAATTTAAAGAGTGACAACCCAATTGAGTGCATCTTACCTTTTTCTTTAATATTTATGACATTTTCATTTACAAACGAAAGCCTATACTTGTAACAAAAATACATTTTAATCATAATTGCAGTTAATTTTTATTTAAAAAAAACTTGAATCAAGAAGGAAAATGCACCTAGTAGGTTAGGGTACTATCACTAAACCCAGAGAGGAAGGGGGCCTTGTATGCATAAAACTGATCTTAGGAACACTGCCACCCATGCAGGCCTTGCTTGGAGGATGTATAATAATCCAATGCTCTGTGGACTAGAGTCTTGTTCACAAACACTGCACTAGTAGACACCCTACCAAACACATTGCCTCTAGGACTTGGTTCAACATTAGGAATGGGTGGAAAGTGTGCAGTAAGGCCAAGGTGGAATGTTCATAAAGGGGATAGAGTCAACCTATACAATGATAGATGGATACAAAACATGGAACCCCTTTGAACCTTGGTAAGTGGCCCTATTAACAGGGAGGAGGAGAACATGAGATTGTCGTCCTACCTCCTAAATGGCCATCGGACCCCAAACAATCTGTCATTTAACCTTCCTGTCACTGTTGTTTCAAGCATTAACTCATCCATTTCTAATGCCAACCGTGATAGAGAGTTGATAGTATGGTATGGAGCCAAACCTACAATGTGCCGTTTTCAACCAAATCTACTTATTCCCTAATCCTTGGGCAGACCGATCAACATGACAATGGGCTCAAATACTTTTTGTGGCTAGTGGCTCAGACTTCCTACTGGCAAACACCTCCACTCCAGGGGGATTGACTTAAGTCCTGTGTGTTTCTTCTATAATAAGGAGGAGGAAATCATTGAGCACGTCCTCATCAATTGTGATAATGCTAAATAGTTTTGGGATAACCTTTCCCAGCTGAGCCAAAATAATCTTAGTATCCACTCTATTTTGAATGGCCCGAACCAATGGGGATGCACCATTAACATAACTCACAATCAGAAATTCAACAATCTTCTTAAATGGGGAGAGTTGATCCCCTTCTGTCTTTGGCAGATTTTACTCACCAGAAATAGCAGTTGTTTCAATGATAAAAGAGAGCCAATTTCTTGTAAGAATGCCATATCTAAAGCTGTAGAATTCATACATGTGACAGGTGAATGCACAACAATACCTGACCTTGTAATAGGAATCAAATGGCATCCACCAAGAAGAGGCTCTTATAAGCTTAACAGAGATAGTGCAACCCCACAAGAAGGGGTTAACATGAGGCTTAAGAGAAGTAATTAGGAACCGTAATAAGGATCGGGTAGTGGGGTTCATGCGAAAATCAAGTGCACTAACACATTCCATTCAAAACTAACAACTTTTATACAAGGACTAAGCATAGCAGTCTCAAACAATGTCCTACCTTTGGAAGTTCACTTAGACTCATCTGAGGTAATACATTATGTTAACAAAGGCAAGCTGATTTATGATGCTATGGCATGTGAATGCAGGTCACTCCTAATAACACCGACACATCCACCAGTAAGCCATGTCTACGGGGAGGCAAATAGAGCCGCGGACAAGCCGGTGAAGGAAGCAGGGAAGCAGACAGAAATGAGAATAAACTTTTTGGTAGTTCCTACGGTGTTTGTCAATGAAATACTATAGACAGACATTGTAGGAACTATTTTTAAAAGGAAGACAAGGGGTTGTAATATTCCTAAAGTAGCAATAGACTATTCTCTTTTTGTTGATGTGAATAGTTCACCACAAAACACTCCTGTAACAGACAATTAACTAGGGTATCTAATATACAATATTCCGCTTGACCAAAAAAAAGGAACACCATTTATATGAGATTCAACCAATAACATTAATGTACCTAATATAAAATGTAACTATAAATTTCATTTTGTATACTACGAGTTCTGTTTTAAGCTCATAACAGTTTAGAATTGTTACGCAATTAATTAATACAATAATTATTTTCTTAGATACAAGCTATGTAATGATTGAAATGGAATACATGTGCAAATTGTATTTTAGAATTTGTCTATCTACACTATTACACTATTATAAAAGCATGAAACTCTAACATGTTATGATTGTATCACAAGTTTGCATTGTTAAACTCTAAACCCTATGTCGACTAGCTGATCGTGTTTGTATTTTAGACAATGAACTTAAGAACCTTACTAATCCAAAAAAAAAAAAAAAATCAAAAGAACTCTTAAATGTTCAAAAGTTACGTGTCTTAATGCAACTAAAAAGGAGTTACAAAAAAAATATGATAATTTGTGAAATTAAAGTAATAAAATTATAAAAGTTATAGAAAATTAAAGTAAAATATATTGATTGAGATGATTGAGGACTTTTGTGGGTAATTTTTCTTCCTTTATTGAGTTAGCTAAATAAGATAAATAATCATAATTTTCAGGAACTTATACTTTTTCTTTTAACATTTACCTTATCATTAACTCAAACAGATTTTTAATATAATATTTATGCAAGTTTTAAAATTTTATAGTCATTAAATCGATGTACACGCGTGATGCTTGTACCCAACGACTAATATTTCTTAAAACAAGATCATTCGGCATCGGAATACCGCCATTCACAAAACCGGTTTTGTTTTCTATAATAACGTTAAACATATCTCTTAGTAGGCTCCATAAAAGAATTGGCCAACAAGCTTCATAAATGAGTATCAGATCATTCTAGATGATAGAGATCTAGTTCAATTCATACTGATTTATCACGGTAGGATTCATAGTCACCGTGACTATATTGACGATTGGAATCAGAATGAAATTTAGAAAGATTTGTGAACGGGAGAAAAGGCAAAAGCTAGGATCGGAACTTACGAGAAGTCTTTTCGGGCAGCTCCTTGAGTTTATTTAGCATTGAGTTAGCTATAGGTATATATCTCACTTGCAACAAAAATCAATCTTTGGTGTGCTGTTTGATTTATTTTTCAGTTGTATTGACGGTATGTAGAGCAAATTACGACAATAGCTTTTTAAAGTATTTTTTTTTTCAATTTTCGATGTGTGATATCATTTTGTCATGTCTATCTGAAACGACTCGATTGATCGTTTTGAGCATTTGCACTTTTCTCGGTAGATTGAGGGCACGAGTGCCCCACATGATGTATTATGTGATGACCCGATAGGTCATCTTATGTTTTAGAATCTAATTCTGTATTTCGAAGCCTCAAATACCTCATTTTAGCCTTTTTCGATTTGCGTGTACAATCAGGGTATTTTTCTAGAAAGCTTTTATGATAAAACTGATAAGAATATGAAATCTTTGCCTTAAAATCCATTTGAGTTGACTTTGGTCGACATTTTGAGCAAACGGACGCGAATCCGTATTTTGACGGCCCCGATAGGTCCGTATCATGATTTGGGACTTGGTAGTATGCCTGAAATCGAATTTCGGAAGTCCCTAGTTCCAGTTATCGCTTTTTTGTTAAAATTTGAAAGCTTAAAGGCTTAGTGAATCTAAAGGTTTGATCGATGTTTGAATTTGTGGATACCGGATCCGTATTTTGGTTCCGGAACCCGATATAGGTTCATTGCTATATTTATGAGTTGTCTGTCAAATTTGGTGTGAAACGGAGTTGGTTTGACGTGATTCGAACGTCCGGTTGTTGAAACAGATGTTTTGAAGTTTTCTTGAAAATTCCTTTTGATTTGGACGTCAATTTGTAGTTTCAGGTGTTATTTTGGCGATTTGATTGCGCGAGCAAGTTCTTATGATGTTTTTAAACTTGTGTGCACATTTGGTTTAGAGCTCTGAGGGCTCAGGTGAGTTTTAGATGGGCTATAGAGTGGTTTAGATTTAGGAAACTCAGCTGGTTCTGCAATTTCTGTATCTGGTGTCTGATATCGCAATTGCGAGATCAGTGTTCGCATGTGCGAACATTCACCAATCCTGACAGGCTCGCATCTGCGAGCAGATTCTTCGCATTTGCGAAGAGTACCTTGGTCAGCATATGATCACATTTGCAATCAAGAGGTCACAATTGCGGGGAGGCCAGAGTTCGCGTTTTCGAACAATACTTCGCATTTGCGAAGTTGGGCTGGGGCAGGCTTGGTCGCATTAGCGGTCAAACTGGTCGCAAATGCGGATGATCAATGTTCGCATTTGCGAACAAGTCATCGCAAATGCGATGAAAGCAGAGATGGAAGGACTTCGCATTTGCGATGGTTTCTTCGCATTTGCCAAACTCCAGGTCGCGAAAGCGACATCTGCAACTGATCAAAATGGGACTTAGACGAGATTTTTGTTCATTCTCTCAAATTTTCAAACTTAGAAACCCAAAGGCGATTTTTCAAAGAACTCTTCCCCCCAAATCATTGGTAAGTGATTCTAAACTAGTTTCTTTCAATCTTTCACTATATTTCCTTACATTTCAACCTAAAATATTGTGTTTTCATGGTGGAAATTAGGGGTTTGAGTAGAATTAATAATTTTTGTAAAATGGAGATCTAGATCTCAAATTGAGGTCGAATTCCAAAATAAATTACATAAACGGACTCGGGGGTGAATGGGTAACCGGGTTTTGGTCTGAATCTTGGGTTTAGACAAAGCGGACTCGGAGTTGACTTTTGTTGACTTATTCAATAATGACCTAAATTGAATCTTTTGCAATCGTGCGTAGCTCTTAAGGCTTAATGTGAATCGTTTGGTTGGTAAATTGCTAGATTCTATTGGTTCGTAAGCTTGTTTGAAAGGAAAAGCTGTGGTTGAACTTTAAGTTGATCTTTGGAGCGAGGTAAGTGTCTTTCCTAACTTTGTTGAGGGAATTTTTCCTACTATTTGACATTGTTTGCTACATGCAGGGGTAATATATATATGAGGTGACGAGCATATATGTATGTGCCAGGGTTAACCATGCTCGGGGGTAAATTATGTTATAAATTGTGTCTTGTAGATTCACGTGGCCTTCTTGCCTCATGCCTTACTTGACTCCTAGATACTAAGAATGTAGTATTAAATGTTAGAAACTAAGAATTAGCTTATCATAGCTTGATCAAATTTGATGGAATTCTGAGAATACATTAATGTGTTTAATTCGGTCATCACTATGCATAATTATTAATACATTGCTACGACCGATATTCTTGAGATACTAGATTCTATACTTGTGTTGTAGATCATTCGTGAGATTTTGTTGAAATACTTGGATAATAAGGTTACTGCGGGTTTATTGAACTATTGTTGGCTTGGAAAGTTGTGATTGAGATTCATTTGGAATATTCGTTTAAACACTCTCCTTGACGTTACTCCAAGTTGTGATTGAGATTCATTTGGAATATTCGTTTAAACACTCTCCTTGACGTTATTTATGCTTCCTGCCTTGTTTGTCATTGATATACATTTGCTTGGTAAGGAAAAGTGTAAAGCACGAAGGGTGATGTCGTGCCATTGTATATGCATTATCATGTGAGGGAGAGTGTAAAGTATGAAGGGTGATGCCGTGCCATATTATTGAGAGTAAAAGCACGAAGGATGATGCCGTGCCATATCATTTGTGAGTAAAAGCACGAAGGGTGATGCCGTGCCATTTCATTTGAGAGTAAAAGCACGAAGGGTGATGCCGTGCCATTGCATTTATATTATCATGATTTTATGTTGTTACAAGTTCACGGCACAGAGGGTGTTTCCATGCAAGTGAGGATGAGGGACATGCATTATGCCGTGATATCCTTTTATTGTAGATATCTTCATGTCTTTAACTTGAGCTGCTGTTGTCGTACTTATGATTCTCATGTGACTTGTCATTATTGTTCTGTCTTTGTTCTCTATCTCAATCGTTGTTGTGTTGCCCATGCCTTCTACTTTCTTAACTTGCGGACATCATTCCTACTTCCTGCTGTTATACTTACACCCGTGTCATATCTTTTTGTTGCACTCAAGTACAAGTCTTCTACCATGTTAGTCATTCATGTCTCTACTTGTAACTTATAAAGATCATGTGTCCCCTTTCTTATTTGTTATATCTATATCTAGGCCTCCACCATGCTAGTTAGTTGATGTTTATACTCTTCCTTCCTAATTTCTGTCATTACTACTATGCTTTCCGCCTAGTACTATTACTATTTCCCATGTGTATATCCTCGTTCCTTATTGCTGCTTGCGTATTTCCTACCTTGTCATTTCTGTTATCGGCATTTCTACTATCCGGTTGGTACTGTTATACGCATATTTGGCGAGGATGAGATAAATGCACGAAGGGTGTTGCCATGAAATTGACTTGATACCAGAGTATATTCCTCACGTTATGAAAGTTATAGGGTGACTATTGTGGTTTATTGGTTTCGCTCTAAGGAAAAGATTGGTTGAGATATTAGAAACTATTGAATTGTGATCTTTTCTAGTACTCTATTATTGTTTTGTACATTCATTTCGTGTACTCTATTCTGTTATACTGTAGTATAGCTCTATTGCTAGATTTCGGTACAGATTTTATTAGTGAACATCTTTTTACTAAAGAGCCTCGTCACTACTTTGACGAGGTTAGACAAAATACTTACTGGGTACATGCGTCGGTTGTACTCATACTACACTTCTGTACCTTGCGTGCAGACTTTTGGAGCGGAGCTGCTGGTGATGTTGGGAGCTGACCTTGAAGATGTTCGTGCATAACAGATATAACTGCCACTTGTCCTTGGTAGCTTTAGATTTTGTTAATCTGTTTATGTAGCTTTCAAACAGATCGTATAATTTTTTGTATCAATTTTGTAAATTCTAAAGTCTTAAAAGCTCATGATTTGTACTACCAGTTCTTGGGTTAATTTGTAAATGTCCAGATAATTCTTCATTATTTTTCTATATTTTCATTGGGATCGTATTGTCTGTTAGTTGGCTTACCTAGTAGGTCGAGTTAGGTGCCATTACGACTAGTGATTTTTGGGTCGTGGCAAGTTGGTATCAGAGCTCTAGGTTCATAGGTTCTACGAGTCATGAGTAAGTGTCTAGTAGTTATGATTTGTGTGAATTGTCGGTTTTGGTTTTTAGGTTTTTCAGAATCGATTTGGAAGAATGAACTTCTTCATTGAAACTTTAAGTTGGAAGAGTTAACCAAGTTTAACTTTTTAGCATTTGACCTCGGATTGGAGTTTTGATGGTTCCATTAGGTCCGGATGGTTATTTTGGACTCAATATGCCCGGATTTGCATTTGGATATTTCTGGAAGGATTCGGCACTAATTGGCGAAAGTTGGAAATTTGAAGGTTTGAAAAGTTCATAAGTTTGACCGGAAGTTGACTTTGTGTGAAAAATTTGATTTCATTCCGGGTTGCTTTGATATGTTTCGACACGAGTTTTGGAAGTTGAAAGTTCAAATTTTATTGATTTTGATTTGAGGTGCGATTCATCGTTTCGATGTTGCTATGTGTAATTTGAGGCCTCAAGTAGGTCCATGTTATGTTATGAGACTTGTTGGAATGTTCAGACATGTTCCTGAGGGGCTCGGGCGTGTTTCAGATCGATTTCAGACCATTTCTTCTTCATATCGCATTGTTGGTTTTTGCTGAAGTCTGGTGCACTAAAGGTTCTTCGCAATCGCGGACTTAGAGGTGCGATCACGTAAGGGAAAATTTGAGTGGAGTATTTCTTCTTCTTCGCGTTCGCGTAGGCTGCTGCTGTATGTGCATCGCGTTAGGTACTCCTGCGTTCGCGTAATGGCTTGGACTGAAGCTAGGCAGTGGCTGCTTCTTCTTCACGTTCGCATTGTATTTGTTGTGATCGCATAACTCAGATGAAGGTAACCATCGCGTTCACATGGTTATTTTGCGATTACATAAGGTATTTTGTGAGGCTACTGAGTTTGTTCTTCGCGGTCGCGAAGAATATCCCGCGATCGCGTAAGGTATTCCTGTCTAGTGAATATAAAGTACTCTATTTCGGGGGTTTCAACAATTTTTATATATTTGGAGCTATGGAGCTCGGATTGAGGCGATTCTAGAAGAAATTTTTACCATGGGGATTGGGGTAAGTGTCCTCTACTCATTTTTGATTTTATATTATGAATTTATCTTCCTTTTTTGGCATTTGATCGCGAGTTTCAAAAGAGAAATTGGGGATTTTTTTCTAAACTTTCCTAAAGTAAAATTTTGTGTTTTGAACATCATTCCGGAGTTGGATTTGAGTGAAACTAATATGGTTGGACTCGTAATTGAATGGGTTGTCGGATTTTGTGAGTTTTGTCGGGTTCTGAGGTGCGGGACTTGGGTTTGACTTTTTGGTTGACTTTGAGTTAATGTGTAAATATTCGACCTTTATCGATTAGTTTGATTCCTACGACATTATTTGATGATTTTGAGTTGCTTTTGGCTAGTTTTGAGCTGTCCGGAGGATGATTCGAGAGGGATGGCACTTCTAGTGTATCAATTTGGCTTGTTTGAGGTAAATGTCTTGCCTAACTTAGTTGAGAGAATTTTTCCTACTAATTATAATTATTTGCTACATGGGGGGGGGGGGGGGATGATACATATATGAGGTGACGAGCGTATATGTATGTGCCAAGCTTAATTATGCTCAATGGTAAATTATACTATAAATTGTGCCTTGTAGAATTATATGACCTTCTTGCTTCACGTGTTACTTGACTTCTAGATTACTAAGAATATGGAATTAAATGTTAGGAATCAAGATTTAGTTTATTATAACTTGATAAATTTGACGGCATTTTGAAAAATATTGATGTGTATAATTCGGTCATCATTATGCTTAATCATTAATACATTGCTACAACCGTTATTCTTGAGATAATAAATTCTATACTTGAGTTGTAGATTTTTTTTTTTAGATTTGTTGAAATACTTGGACAATAAGGTTCTTGAGGGTTTATTGAACTGTTTTTGGCTTGAAAGTTGTGATTGGGATTTATTTGGAACATTCGTTTAACCACTCTCCTTGATGTTATTTATGCTTCCTACCTTGTTGGTCATTGATATACATATGCTTGGTGAGGAAGAGTGTAAAGCATGAAGGGTGATGCCGTTTCATTGCGTATATATTATCATGTGAGGGAGAGCGTAAAGCATGAAGGGTGATGCCGTGCCATTTAATATATTTTATCATGTGAAGAAAAGTGTAAAGCACGAAGTGTGATGCCGTGCCATTTTATTTGAGTGTAAAGCACGAAGGGTCATGCTGTACCATTTCATTTATATTATAATGATCTCATTTACATTATCATGTGAGGATGAGAGTAAAAGCACGAAGGGTGCTGCCATGCCATTTCATTTATATGCTTATGCTTTTATATAATCACGAGTTCATGGCACGAAGGGTGTTTCCGTGCAGGCGAGGACGAGGAACATGCATTATGTTGTGATATCTTTTTCTTGTGTGTTTGTTCATGCCTTTACTTTGAGATGTTACTGTCGTACCTATGTTTCCTACGTGACTTGTCATTATTGTTCTGTCTTTATTCTCTATCTCAATTGTTGTTGTGTTGCCCATGCCTTCTATTTGTTTAACTTGCAAATATGATGCCTACTTCTTGCTGTCATATCTACATCCATATCGTATCTAGCTTGTTGCACTTTAGTATAAGCTTTCTACCATGTTAGTCATTCATGCCTCTATTTGTTAGCTTATAAAGATCATTCTTTCCCCTCTTATTTGTTATATCTACATCTATGCCTTTTACCCTGCTAATTGGGTGAAATTATGTTCTTCTTTCCTAATTGATGTCATCGTTTCTATGTTTCCTACCTTGTCATCACTGTTATCGGCATTCCTTTCACCTGGTTGGTACTGTTACAGACATATTTGATGAGGAAGAGATAAATGCACGAAGGGTGTTGCCGTGCCATTGGATTTGATGTCTTGAGTATATTTCTCACACTATGAAAGTTATGGATTTGCTGGTTATCTCTCCAAGGAAAGGATTAGTCGTGATGTTGAGGAATATTAATCGTGGTTCTTCTAGAATTCATTTATTGCTTCACATAATTGTTTCCTCGTATCCTATTATGTTATGTTCTAGTATTGTTCTATTGCTAGTATTCTGTACAGGTTATATTAGTGAGTATCTTTTAACTAAAAAGTCTCGTCACTACTTCACCGAGGTTAGACAAGATACTTACTGAGTACATGGCGTCGGTTGTACTCATACTACACTTCTGCACCTTTCATGCAGATTTTGGAGCGGAGCTGCGGTGGATGTCGGAGGCTGACTCTGAAGATGTTTGTGCCTTCCGGATGTGGCTACCACTTGTCCCTGGATAGTTCTAGAGTTGAATTCTGTTTATGTACATTTCAAATAGAAGTTGTATTTATTTCATATCCGTTTTTGCAATAATCCAGCCTTAGTAGCCCATGTCTTGTACTACTAGTCATTGGGATTTTGTACAGAATCCAGTCATATCATTTGTTGATCACCTTTATTTTTCTTAGAATTGTGTTAACAATTAATTGGCTGACCTAGTGGGTCGGGAAGGTGCCATCACGACTAGCGAATTTTGGGTCGTGACACAAAAGAATCCCGTCCTTTTGTAAATCAAAACAATATAACAATATATATTTAATGGACTATAGAACTTATTTTATTAAGTCATTAATTATAAAATATTTATCTCTACTTGGTCCTTTCAATAACCAAGATAAATTATTTTTAATCTTGTGCTGCAACATTCCGATGGCTTGTCCAGTTGCTTAATTATTTGATTGTGAACATAATCTTTATACATTTTAAGGATATGGATTGATAATGTAATCATCTGTAAGCTAAACTATATATACTAAATCGACACGAACAAATATATGATCTATTTAATCTAAACAATTGTTCCATATAAATATCATTACCCAAACACATGGTTAATGGAGTAGTATATATCCCAACAAACGAAATACGACATATCCGTCCAGCGGTCTATATCCACTGCAATAATCCAGTCTTAGTAGCAGTAACTGTGGATATTATAGACCGCTGGCGCCATTCAAACACCTCTCAAGCTCAAGGATTTTGGAATGTTTGGAATTTATGGCAAATGCATGCGTGAGTTGCAAGGAAATCACTACTAGGCAAAAAGGGAATGTACGGGGATTCCTTTATTTTATTTCATTTGGAAAATAAGTATTAGCTCTCCCTCTTTCATTTAGAGCTTGTTTGAGCGCTTATTTAGAGAAACACTTTTGATAAAAAAAAAAAAAACTTTAGGAGCGAAACATTTTGTATTTGGTCAATTCATTTGAGAAGTGACTCTTTTGACTAATAAATAAATAGATTGTGTTTTACCAATATTTTTAGAAAATGCTTTTAAGTATCAAATTATGTAAAAATTAAAGATAGTATTAAGATTCATTTTACAAGCAGTATTATTTAAGTAGAACAATAATTTTAAATATTTTTTTTGAAAGACTTTAGTTAAGTATTTAATTTTATTTGACAGGTATTTAGTTTTTTTTTAACGCAAAACAGAGATTATATTAAGATACAAAAGATTACATAGACATAATAGAGTTCCTTAGGACATTGCTATTGCCCAAAGTTGCTAGATAATAACAAATACTAGTAGGAATAAACTTAGAACCATTACATATTTCATGCTTGTTCTTGATTACTTCTTGCTCAACAAAGGAGGGGGGGGGGGGGGGGGGGGGCGAGCATGGTAGAAAGACTTAGTAGATGATAGGTTCTTCACAGCTTCCTTGACTAACACTTTCCTTCTCTGAAGTTATGTCTCAGAGGGGGAGCTTCAACTGGTGCATTAATAATCTACATTCAAGAACAATATTAGAAAGATAGTAATTGTGTTCATATATGAGCTTATTTCCGTGCATTCTGTTTCAATTTCCATTTCTTGGAAGTTCATCTCTCTTGCAATTTTTAAGCCTTCTTGTAGCGCCATTAATTCTGCATGCGTGAGTGATATTGCATGGCCTGCTTTTTGGAATCCCACAATCCAGTCTTCGTTGCTATTTCTGAATGTTCCACCTAGACGAGCTGCCATATTGTTTTTTGAAAAAAACACCGCCCATGTTTAATTTAACCGTGCCAATTGAAGGTTTGTCCCACTTAATGTTAATCCTAGTTTTATGAGTCTTAAAGGGGTTTTTTTCCGTAAAGAAGTTGAATTCCCAAGCTTGGTGAATAACTTTTTGGGCTTCAAGGTCAAGGTCGAGGTTGTTGAAATTGTTGTGATTCCTATTTTTCCATATGTTCCATATGGAGGAAATAAGTTTTCCCAACTTGTTGGATGGTTACTATACTGAATGAAGATATTTTTAGGCTCATGAGCCAATGAATATTCTTCTCAATAGTTAGATTGGGTATTGTCACAACCCCACATCCCAACAGGCCGTGATGGAACCTATTGTGGAACTAGGCTAGCCAACCATCACATAACTACACACTTAGTTTAATCAAATAATGTAATATCATTAAATATCAGCATAGCAAGCATGAAAATTTCCTAAGTCTTTAGGAAAATATAAAATAATCCAGTGTCTAAACAATTCCCCCAGGACTGGAGTCAACATGGTCACGAGCATCTAAGAATATAAGTAACTCTGCTAATGTCTTAATAAATGTCTATGAATCAAATGCTAATACTATAAGAAGAAGGGAAGTGGAGAAGCTGCGGACGCTGAACAACTACCTTGAAATCCCGTAAATGCTGCTGATAACGAACGAATATGGCTACTGCTCCGCACTAGTACCTGGATCTGTACACAGAGGTACATGGAGTAATGATGAGTACGCCAACTCTGTCGTAATAAAAATAAATCACAGTCTGAGAATAAAAAACACACAACACAAATACACCAATCCACAAAACAATAAAATGCCACAGCTCAATAAGGTATATAAAAGTTCAAACCAGTTTCCGTAAAAATTCTTTAAAACAAGTATATTTTCCAGTATTTCTCAGTAAAACTCCCAAAAATATCAATTTGAAAAATGAAGTGAATCATAATCAATACTCAGTAAAATATCATAAAAACTCTGCCCCTCGGGCCATAATCATCACTCATAAATATTCCCTCAACACCTCACCATCATTCTGTAGCAGTCACTCGGCACCACGGTCACTTCGTATCAGCCCCTCGGGCATCCTCACTGTCACTCATGCCTCCCAATCGCTCGTCACTCGGCACTCGCACTCAGTAGGTACCTGCGCTCACTGGGGGTGTGTACAGACTCTGGAGGGGCTCCTACAACCCAAGCGCTATAAACAAGCCAAATTATGGCGTCAATCACTCTCAAGCACTCGGCCTCTCTCATATCATAATATCCTCACAATATTGGCCCTCGGCCTCACTCAGTCAAACACTCTCAACATGCCACTCGAGCCATAAATAAACAGGGTTCTCGACCCAAAACAATATTTCATTTCAAGAATTAATATCAACAAGCGCTGAGTGTCAAAATAATTTATCAGGAAAGATTGAGTGTAAAATCATAATTTCTACGTGAGAAATTATAAGGAAAATAACCCCCAAGGGGTTAAAATAGATCGGCACTAGGCTCCACACATGGCTTACAACCCAATTATATCAAAACATATCAATACTATAAAGAATAGGATTTAAAAGCAGTTTCGCAACTCAATAGTTGCCTAAAAAGGAAACATATTTCCAAATTTCCAATTCGTGCACGCCCCACACAATCGTCATCCAGTGTGTGCGTCACTCCAAAACCGTGAAAGGATGTAAATTCTGGGGTTTCATACCCTCAGAATAGGATTTAAAGACATTACTTACCTCAAACTAGCCCAAAAAGCTACTCTGCAACCCGCTTGCTTCTCGAATCAACTTCTGAGTGCTCCAAATCTACCAAGATCAGATTTTTGTCATCATATTACGCTAAGGGAATGAATTCCAATTGAAAAGTACCAATTTTAGCACAAAACCCGAAATTAGCCAAAACCCGACCCCCAGACCCGCATCTCAGAACTCAACAAATTTTATACCAAAATATTCTTCATCATCTTACGAGTCTTTACATATAAAGAATGCTAAAATCAGAGTCCGTTTGACCCCTTAACTCGATCCCTAAAGGTCTCATAATCTCAAGCCCTAACTCCATCTTTTTCTACTGATTTTTATGAATAAAACATTGATATTTGATCCTTAATCACATATTATCGAGTATTAGGGTCCAAAATCCTTACCTCAATGAAGAACAATGATTTTCTCTCTTCAAAAGCTCTCTTTCCGCACAAAAATGGTGAAAAGTGGGTATTGGTCGCGGAAGGTTTATTTTTATACTGTCCAGAATTTTCGCGGTACTGTTCACGCGTTTTACTGTTCACCCAAGTTACTGTTCATCCGAGTTACTGTTCATGATGCTGTGAGAAAAATGCAGCAGCTTTTCTTCTAGTCTAAATTGATCCGTTAACCTTTCGAAATCCACCCGAGGCCTTCGAAAATCTCAATAATTATACCAACACGTCCCATAACATTATTCGAACTTAGTCGAGCCTTCGAAACACCAAAAATAACATCAAAACACCAAAATCACATCAAATTCAAGCCTATGAACTTTGAAATTCCTAAATTCCACCAACAACGCTGAAACCAACCAAAACACATCCGATTGACCTAAAATTTTGCACACATATCCAAAATGCTATTACGAACCTGTTCTAACTTCCGGAATTCTATTCCGACCCCGATAGCCTATTTTCCATTGCCGATCGAAAATCGCCAAAAATTAACTTTCGCCAATTCAAACCTAATTCTACACCGGACATCCCAACAATATTCCGAACGCATTCCTAAGTCCCAAATCACCTAACGAAGCTATCGGAGCCATAAAATATGCATTCCGAGATCGTTTACCAATAAGTCAACTCTTAGTTGACCTTTTCAACTCTAAAGCTACTTTTAGAGGCTAAGTGTCTTAACTCCTTCTATAACCACTCCGAACCTGAGCTAACCAACTCTAACACATTCTAATTAGTATAACCAACCTATGACAAGGCAATAATAGCAAATATAATGCAAATTCTGTGTAACGACCGACCGGGTCGTTACAGGTATCCCCATATTTTTCCAAAAATGTTCAGAAGCAGGGCAATGTAAAAAAATATATTGGATATCTTTTACCCCAACCCTACAAATCGTACAGGTTGAATAAATGTTAATTCCAATATGAGCTAATAAGGCTCGACAAGGTATACGATTATGCGTGCATTGCCAAAGGAAGAATTTAATTTTGTTAGGGAAGTGGAGGTTAAAAGAGGAGCTAGGCGCGTTAATAGGAGTTATTAGTTTGTAGCAAGACTTCGTAGTGAATAAACCATTTGAATTTGGGTTCCAACTGACTTTATAAATTTTAAGGCCTTTACTAGGAATGGGAGTTAAAGAAATATTATTTAAGATATTTGTGGGCAAATCAAAGGAAATACCATCGATACTCTACTCATCATTCTTGATAAGGTCTTTTATGAAAATATTTTGATCATCCTTACTAAGAGGGCCATGTATGAAATTTCTAAGGGAATTTGAGTTATAAATCCATTTAGATGACCAAATATTAATCTTAGAGTTTATACAAGGGTTCCATTATATTCCATCGTTGCATACTTTCCATCATTTAAGGATAGCCTTCCAGATGAAAGAGGTAGTAACCATCAATTTGTTTCTAGCGTACTTATTAGTAATCAGTTGTCCCCATGGGTTATTAGAATTTTTCAAAATTCTCCATGTAAGACTTGTTAGCAAGACCATCTTTTTGGAAAAAGCTGAACGAATACCAAGACCACCATAATCTTTGTCCCATGTAACCATTTTCCAATTAATAAGATAGAGCTTTCTAGCCAAGTTAGTGGATCCCCAAATAAAATTCTTTTAATTTTATCAATTTGTTTTAGGATTTTGGTAGGGAGTAAGGTGTATTGTATAGAATGAGTAGGAATGACACTTAAGGTACTAGTGGCCAAAGTTGTCCTTCCAGCCATGTTTAGAAAGGAACATTTTTAGTGTGACAGTCTAGTATGCATTTTATCTAACACAAATTGGAAATTTTTAGGAGTTGAAGAGTGATCTAGGATTGAAAAACTAAGGTATTTACCAAATTCATAACTGGACTTTATTCCAAAAAGGTTTGTGAGATGACAGATAGTATCCTTAGGGCAGTTTTTAGTGAAGATAATCCTAGATTTTAAGGTGTTTATAGAGAGCCCAGATTCATTACAAAAAAGATCCATGCATGATTTTGTACATTGGCCTGTTTTTTTTTTGCTTGCTTTTCCCATTAGTGTAATGTCATCCGCAAATAGAACATGTGAGAAGGAAGGACCTTTATGCCTAATATTTATAGGATCCCACCTTAAAATGTCTACTTGGTGATTTATGAGCCTTGATAGGAGTTCAAGACAAATGATGGATACATAGGGAGATATAGGATCCCTTTGGCATATACCCCGACTGGGATTGAAGAAATTCGTTCTAGAACCATTTAATAAGATCCCCATAGAGCTTATACTAATACAATGCAATATTAAAACCCCGACATATTGGGGGGTGGGGGGATTTGAATAATCTTAGAGCCCTATAGACAAAAAATCATTCCAGTCTATAGAAATCCTTCTCCAAGTCTATTTTGATTAGCATATCGTAGCTAGAACTTTTTGATCTACGGAGATTATTCATTATTTCCTGAATAATAATGGTATTATCACTGAATCTTCTATTCTTTATAAAACTGGATTGTAGAGGACTAATAAGGTAAGGGAGGAATTATTTGATCTTGGTAGCAATAATCTTGGTGATAATTTTATAAGACATATAACAAAGACCAATAGGTCTAAAGTTTTTGAGATTATTGGCATTAGGGAATTTAGGTATAAAACATATAAAAGTCTCATTTATACCACTTGGCAGTGATTGAGTTTCAAAAACCTTATGATAATAGTTAGTAACAGAGTCACCAATAATATGCCAATGATTTTTATGAAAGAAAGGATGTATACCATCCGGACCAGGTGCTTTGAAAGGTTTAAAAGAAAAAATAGCCTTAGTAATTTTCATGTTAGATAAGGGCATATCAAGACTACTTAGTTCAATATTGTTATGGCATAAGGGACCTCTCAAGATCGCATTTTTGTGGGTGATGGATTTGGACATCTTAAAGGCATCTTTAAAGAAAGACAGTGTATATTCAAGGATTTGTTTGGGATCCGAAATCCAATCCTCAAGGATTTGTTTGGGATCCGAAATCCAATTCTCATTGTCATTTGTGAAATACATAATAGCACTGAGACATCTATGGTTGGAGGCCATAATATGGTAATATTTTGTATTAGCATCACCCCCGTTGAGCCAAGTAATTCTAGAGCGAAATTTCCAGAAATCTTGTTCCATTTTTAGAATATTATTATATTCAAGTTGTAATTCAGTTTCTAAATCTTGTAAGAAAAAACTCTTTTGATATGAAGCGAAAGAATGAATACCATTAAGCCTGGCTAAGATTCTCTTTTTATTCTTAAAAATGTCTCCAAATGTATCATTTTCCACTTAATCACCACATCTTTAAAAGAGTTTTGAGCAGTTCCAGCATTGTTTAACAATGTTGATAAAGTCGGGGTGTCTATACTAAATAGTTTCCAATCTAAAAAGTTTACTACAATGATTCACATTTTTCGAGGTAAGATTGTTTAGTAAGGGATTATGACCAGAATGAGTTTTAGGATGATGTATTACCACAACCTTAGAAAATAAGGATAACCATTCCTTATTAACAAAAGTTATATCAAGTCTCTCCATAATTAGACCTCTGGATATTTTTCTATGGTTAGACTAAGTAAATTTGCGACCCTTATAAGCTAAATCCATTAGATTACAGTTGTTAATACTATTCCATAAGGAGTTACTACGCCTACAATTAATTGGGTTCCCACCAAATTTATCATTTACACTAAATATATTACTAAAATCCTCTCCTAATAACCAAGGACCCTTATAGTTACTATGAATATTTTCTATATTATTCCATAAGCCATGTCTTTTATCATTTTTGGTACTAGCATAAATAGAGGAAAAAAATCAAGTAGTTTGAGTAGGAAGTACCTCAACAGTGACATGATTTTCTTGGTTTCTCCTAATGAAGTTGTGAACCTTCACGACACTGGAATCCCACAAGATTACCATACCCCCATACTTACCTTCAGAAGGAACCTCAATCATCTCCGGAAAAGCAAATTCACTTAATAGAGAAATATGAGTTTCCATTCTAGTTTCCAATAGAGTCACAATGCATGGCTTATGAGTATCAACCGTTTCCCTAAAATTAATATGAAAGTTATCATTATTACCACCATGAATGTTCTATATTATTATATTAGTTGGTCGATACATCATTGCTGCATGGTTGTTGGTTGGGCCATTCTCCATCCATTCATGAAGCACTGGGTTCCTCCTTAGTAAGGAAACCAATATCATTGCATGGTTCCCCACTTTTGGATCCTGTGGAGGTTTGATGTCCATCGAGCATTTGTATAAGGCTGGAGGGCAACTGAAAATATACCTCTTCTCTTGCATCTCCCTGAAGAGATATACCTTTACTTCGTTTAGACTTGAAAATTTCACTATTTCCTATGACCCTAGCAAATTCATCTCTTCTACGTTCATTTCTTGGTGATCTACTGGTCCTGGCACATTGGGATGGGTTGGTGGGGGGGGAGGGGGGCTAGTCCACTGGTGGAGTGGCATTGGTTTGATTTTGTTCTTGGTTTTGAGGTACATTCCATGGTATGAAGATTGAGTCCATGTACGATATCTCTCCTTGTAGGAAGAAGGGAAGATCCATTGGTCCATAGTATGAAGATTGGGTCCATGTATGAGATCTCTCCTTGTAGGAAGAAGGGAAGATCCATTGTCATATTTTGTGGTGGTAGGGGGTTGAAATGTGGAGGCAGACTCCAAATGGTTTCTCATTGTCTGGGTGTAACGACCCGATCGGTCATTTTATATTATCGGACCCCGTTCCCCTAAATGAAACTTCCCATAGCGGCTTTTTATGATTTATGACTTGCGGGGACTGGTGGTCCGGGATTCGGAGGTCTTTAGAGTGCTATAGGAACAAATGGTTCCTTAAGGTTGGACTTTAAGGCCAATTTTGACTTCGGTCAACATTTTAGGAAAATGACCTAGGAATCGAGTTTCGTTGGTTACGATAGCTTCGTGTGATCATTTTGGACCTGGGCGTATGCTCGGGATGGGTTTCTGATGACCCGGGAGTGTTTCGGCGCCCAATATTGAAATAAGAAGTTCCTTAAGTTCCTGTTGTGGTTTTGGATGTGTTTTTGTGTTATAAAGGTCTGAATGAAATTCCGAGACTGGGAATA
>ML430349.1:37960-82118 GCA_005239525.1 Nicotiana knightiana | reverse complement strand
GTATAGGTCGGTTCGGCGCGTTGTTAGCGAAGTCTAGAAAACTTAAAGTTCCTAAGTTTGGTTCTTGGGATTTTGAGGCGTGATTTTGAGTTTTAGCATTGTTTTGGGTGTTCCGAAGGCTCGAGCGAGTCCGTATTATGATTTGGGACTTGTTGGTATATTTAGACGAGGGCTCGGGTGGGACCAGGGGCCTCCCGGGCACCCAACGGAGCTAAAAACCAGCTAAAATAGCTACTGGTGCACCTGATCTGGTGTGACCGCAGGTGCGGTTGCCCAGTCGCAGGTGCGGGACCGTTCCTGCGATCCCAAGCATCGCAGGTGCGACCCCAGGTCCCCCTTCTCGCAGGTGCAGACAAAAGTCCAAAGGAGTGGAACCGCTGGTGCGGCCATCCCCGAGCCGCAGGTGCGAACCCAGCCCTTCATGTCCAGTTACGCAGGTGCGAGCCCCAGCTCGCAGGCGCGATCCCCGAGCCGCAGGTGCGGAATCCCTGTAGGCCAGGCAGTATATATTCTTTGGAAACCGTGATTTCACCCCATTCATTCATTTTCCTCCACCACTAGAGTCTTGTGAGCTTGGGGAGAGCACACCACGACCTAACTACTGTCGAGGTAAGTTAATTCCACCTTAACACTAGTTTAATTCATTATCTTCTAGCTAAATCAACTACTAAATCATTGAAAAGTCAAGAATTGGGTAGTAATTTAGGGTTCTTGAGAAATTGGTGAATTACCCATTTATTGCCATAAATTCAAGTAGAAATCATATATTAACGATCCTTAGGCTTCGGGTGAGCGATTCTTCCGCGAGTTTTCAAAATTTGAGCGTGCGGGCCCGGGGTTGGATTTTGGGAATTCTTCAAGAATGTTAAATTATTGAATAAATAGGATAATCACCCTACTCTGAGCATGCATTGATATCATTGTACCATATTTGGCTAGTTGCGAGTCCTCGGGTGTAGAGTTCGGAGTTCGGGCGCATCCTTGGTTTGAGGGGTAGATTCGTCACGAGGTGAGTCTCCTTTCTAACCTTGTAAGGGGGAATTGTTCCCCTGGGTGATTTAAATGCTATATGTGATAATTTGTGGTGGGCTACGTACGTACAAAGTGGAATTTAACTTTGCTTCCTTTGAAGAAGACACGTAGTTGTTGGTCAGCTTATTAGGTGCCATGTCCTTATGTTTATAATTTAATTTTTTTTTTGAGTTTTTAATTTCTTTTTTATACTGGTCTATGGGCGGATTATCCAAAGCAACAGACTTGTTTTCCCTAGTAACATGATCATTTGTAGAAGGAACAAACTCATAAGAGGGGATCTTTAATTTTAGGAATTTTTTGGTTGCTAATAGAATTATAACTGGTATTAGGGTGCTGAGAAGAAGCTAATGTACCTAGTATTCCGTGTGGTAGAGAATTTAATATACCTGGCTTTTGGATTGCCTCACTTCTTCTCCTATTGGATATTTTTTTCTTTGTAAAATTAACCATCTGCCATACTTCTTCATTGATTTCTTGTGCATCATTGCTTGCATTTGACTGGGGAGTCGAGTGATTTGGCAGTGTTGGTGCCTTAATAGGCATGCTCTTGTTATTTGAGAATTTTGCAGCTATATTACCTAACCTCCCACAATTTTTACAAAAGAAGTTTTCACCCTCGTATTGTACATTTTGCTTGTGGCTTCCAATATGGATGAATGGAATGGCTGGCATCCTCCAGTGGTAATTCTATACACATTCTTGCATAACGACCCCGTAGGGTGAAGGATGTACATGTGTCTATTTTTAATAGTCTCCCAATGGTGTTGCCTATTTTATCTAGTATGATACCATCATAGAACTCGGTTGGTAATTGTAGCAATCGAACCCAAACAATTGTAAGAGAATTTTTACAAAGTTCGGTTTTCACCTTTGGACTAAAAGGAAATACCCAAAGATAAACCACGAACCATTGTGAAGTGATTTATACATGTGTTCCTCACAATTAAATTTAGCGATGTAATAATCCTCCCCTAGGTCGATTAAGGGAAAGTTTTCTTAAATTTCCAGATCTCTTGAACTTTTCTTTTAAGAAGGTTGTGTTGAATTCTTTTACCATGAAACTTGATAATAACTGAGAATCTCCATGGTTGATAGTTTCGATTCTGTTCTTTCAATGTGAGGTGCACTTAACTCTCTTCTGCTTTAATCTCTCTTTGTTCTTCTTCAAAAAACTTTATCACCTCTTTATCATTATGGATTCTTCTAAATTTTTCAAGAACTCCAGTTTTCTCTTCGGTGTGGGCTCGAAGAGGAGAAAAGATAAAAAGGTTGATATTGATGCTGGTAATCCCACGGTGAGCACCATTATACCTAAACATCTGAACACTACCAAAGATTTGGAAGAGAAATTCCCTACTTCAAACCCTCGAATTTGGGTTGTTGGCAGATGCCCTTCTTCTATTCGCCCTTACAGTATTCTTGTTATGAAGGAAGATTGTGACTGCCATGCCCTAAACATCATTGCTCCTAGCCTGGTGGAGCGGGTGACCTTCACTAAGAAGGGTTTCACGTACATTAATACGTACCCCTTTACTTTGGGCCCATTCTCATTGAGCGGGGGACTTGACCCCGTGATCTTGGAGTTCTGCCACCGATATCAAGTCTGCTTGGCACAAGTAGGCCCCTTTGTGTGGCGAACGGTGGCTAGTTTTCAGCGCCTGTGCTTGGAAAGAAATGAGCCCCTGACCCTGGCACATATGATGAGCCTCTACTCCCAAATCTTCCGTGGGGAGTAATAAACTTCAGCAAGCGTTGCCACATGCTTTGCTTACCAACATGGATGATGATAACGAGCGTGGATGGATGAAGAGAGTTCTCATCATTGCTACCAGGATATCATCCCGACCACAACTCCATCTTTCCCTGAATCCTGGAATCGTTCACGTAAGTTTAAAGTCTATTTTTTCTTATGAATAAAGGTTGTTTCATATCATTGATAACCCTTATTTTTTCATTATTTCAGCTACTCGGTGGACACCACAAAGGGTTGAAATCCTGGACCGATGGGTTTAGAAGATTCTGGACATCACTACGCCAGAGACCCGCCAATGGAAGGAGTTGGACCCCAAATATGGGTGGAGGGTCAAGAACCACGGTTGCCTTTCTCTTTGTTCCAAATTTGTACATAAGAAAACCTGCTAACCCTACCTTTTTGGTTGATTCAGGTCTCTCGCAGGATTCTGTTTCCTTACCTGAGGAGGTTGTTTTGGTCGATCCCGCAGAGGCTGCGAGGTTGTTGGAGGAGGCTCTCCCCTGGACGGTGCCCTTTGATTTTCTTTCGCTGCAGGTGCTTTCTCCCGGAGTCCCCGGCTAGAGATCAAGTAACTAAAAAGGCGTCATTCTTCCTCGGCCGGGGATAAAAATAAGAAGGTTAGGAGAACCACGCCCGAGCAAGTCGCAACCACTATGGTTATTGATGATGACGGGGAAGCTAGTGATGGAGAGGCTTTCCTTTAAAGGAGACGACGATCTTCATCAGCTCAACAAAATGCTCAATCTGGAGAGCTTAAAATCCCAATCGAGAGCGAGCTTTGGAAAGAAATGGATTTGATGGAGAATGCCGATTCTCTCTTTCTGGTCCCAGTTGCTGCTTCTGGTCCTATGAGGCCAGATACCAGGCCTTTTATGCCTTCGGTTAGTGAACAACCAACAAACAACACTGCCTCTACCGCAGCTTCTTCTAGACCTACAATACCATCAGCTTCATCTCCCTCTACACCAGCTATGCCTTCATCACCAGCAATTTCTACATCTCCTCCCCGAACCGCAGATACCTGAGAGGAAGATGTACCTCATCCCCTGACCATGGGAGTTTGGGGCACAACTATTTACCCCCTTCTGCAGATCCGTAGGGGATGAAGAGCGTCTCTCTCTCGGTATCGAAGGAGTGCCACCTGCTATCCAGGCTAGTGGAATTCACCAACTATCTGAAGCCGCTGGCTTCAGAAAAAATAAAAAGAAAATACACTCTCTTTTGAGGGAGTGTTTGTTGAATAATTCCATGCATAATGCAGCAACAGTACCATACTTGTTCTTTTATTACTTGTTTCTACTTGACTTGTTATGGCAGGGTTTCTAATTTTGGTATTTGCTTCACAGGTCAATTTATTCCCTTTCGAGGGCCTTCAGAGATTGATCCTTAACAAAGAGGGACTTATGTTCGAGCAGGATCAACTATTGGCCAAGAAGAATCAACTTGCCGTGCGCCTCCCAGTGCTAGAGGCGAAGGCTGCTGAAGCGACGGAGCTCGAGGCCCGGGTGCAATAGAGTGAGTAAGATGTGACGGCTCACAGTCAAGAAGCCACTCAACTTTATGTACAACTCCAGGATGCAAAGGCTAGGTGGGATAAATGTCAAGATGCTGCTCTTACTGCTACCGAGCGCGAGTCTGCCTTCGTTGAACGAGCAAATAATTTGGAGGCAGATTTAAACTTCAAAGTTGAAGAGGCTACTTCTACTGTGGAGAAGCGGGCCCGGATGGAAGATAGGTATAAGAATATCACGGAAAAGAATAAGGTTCACATAACCACAATCTGTGATCTCGATCTTAGCCTCGGTGCCGTAAGATCCGAGCGGGATGTTCTTTTGACCGAGGTTGATAGGATTAAAGCAAAACTTAATCATTAAATGGATTCCCTCATCATCAAAAAACATACTTTATGAGGAGGAAAAATTTTGGAAGAGGCCAAAGTGGGCATTATTGATATTGACGATGAGATCGCCAAGGCCCGAACGCTGGAGTTAACTGCTCGAGAACGTCTCTCGGCTCAGCCTAATGCAATAGACTCTTCTAGTACCAATTCTGATATCTCAATAATCGTGGAGGAACTTGAAGTGAATAACAACGAAGGCCAAGATCCTGTGTCGGTGACAAAATCGTCTACTTCTCCCGAGGGCGCAGATGCCTCTCTTCCTCCTAGTTCCGGCGGTGACAAAGTTTAGCCTTTTTGTTTCTTTTCTTTTGTTTTTTTATTTTTGTATTTTTGTTCTTATGCCGTTTGGCATGTTTGATATATAAAAAAGACTTTCTTGTTTAAGCATTTCACAAAGTTCATTCTTTTTGTGTCGAATCATGTAAGGCTTCGGGTGTGTTTTCTTCCGATAGCCTTTGGGTTTCGGGCATAAACTCTTCTGGAACTAACCCTTTCCTATAAGGGTTTCATAAGTGATGGAACTCTCATGTGTACGGTTCACTTGAAGAGGAAATTTCATGTTCAATCCGACACTAGCATTTGAAGTTTTCAGTTAACTTTCAATTCATCGTTTGGACACAAAACAAGATAAAAATAAAAAGACTTCCATTTTTATTCATTCTACCTACAAAGTACATAAGCATTTGTTTGCTAAAACAAGAAAGAAATTGCCAATACATGTGGCTAACTTGTACAACTTGTTTCTACAGGGCTAGTTGTGCAGTCCCCATTCTCGATGAGACATTATTATTCCCGGGTCTCGTAGTCCCAGTTTTCATGGAAATCATGTTACCGTATTCGCGTACTATTCCCCCTTAGTGTTCGAATGTGAAGTATACGAATTGGAACACTAGAGGTCCTGATCTTCTGATTAAAAACACTTGTGAACAATTGAATAATTTTTGGTCCGATGGCAAGCTTCGTTTCCCGTTAGAAATTTTGCCATCGAGACAAAGATTGTTTAACCATCCCATAGTGGCTTGTTGTTTAATTTCCTTGTCATTTAAAGGTCTTAACTCAGATGACGTTTCCTTTATAGTATGCTTTCAATTGCTTCCTCGTCATAAATCTTACCAGAAAAACTCGATTAGGACAAGAGCTGGACGAAGGGAAAAAGAGTGCAACACATACTTTCAGTATAAACATGATCCATCAGCAGTAATACCTTTTGAAGAGAGTCACGTTCCAGTTGCTCGACAATTTGACTCCATCTTGGTTCTCTAGTTCGTATGACCCTTTCTCGGTGACAACTCAAACCCGATAGGGGCCTTCCCATGTCCGACCCAGCTTTCTCGCATTGAGCTCCTAGGTATTCTGAGTCACTTTCCTCAAAATCAAATCTCCCACCTTAATGAAGCGGAGATTCTCCCTCCGGTTATAGCATCTTTCCATTCTTTGTTTATGAGCGACCATTATTATGTGCGCTATGTCCCTGCGTTCATCAAGAAGCTTTAGTTTGACCAGCAATGCCTCATTATTTTCTTGTTCGTCCGCCGGAAGTACCGCAAGTTCGGTTCTCCTACTTCCACAGGGATCAGAGCTTTTGCGCCGTATACGAGATATAAATGTGTCTCCCCCGTGATCGACTTGGCCGTCTTCTGGTATGCCCATATCACTCTCAGTAACTCTTCGGGCTACTTGCCCTTGGTTGCTTCTAACCTCTTCTTGAGGTTTTGAATAATCATCTTATTGGTTGATTGTGCTTGCCCATTTGCACTCGGATGGTATGGTGAAGATGTAATTCTTTTAATTTTCAGGTCTTCAAGAAATTTTGTGAGCTTGGAGCCTATGAAGTGTGGTCCGCTGTCGCAGGAAATATCCTTCGGTATTCCAAACCGGTAGGGACCTGCCTCAACCCATTTAGTGAAGTAATCAGTTAAAATTAAAAGAAATCTTACCTACCTGGGACCCAATGGCAGCAACCCAACTATATCCATCCCTTATTTCATGAGCGGCCATGGGGATAGTACCGAATGCTGTAGTTCTGCCAGTTGGTGCACCAACGGTGCATGGCGTTGACACTTGTGCATTTGTTAATGGTCTTGTTCCATCCGAGGACAATAGTATCCGGCTCTAACTAATTTTAGCTCCAACGAATATGCACCAGAATGATTTCCGCAGATCCCTTCATGAACTTCTCTCATGATGTAATCAGCCACTGAGGATCCTAAACATCGGGCCAACGGGCCTTGGAACGACCTTCTATATAGCGCTCCCCCCAGAAACTGTAGAAAGCTGCTTTGGTACGGAGTAGCCTGGATTCCTTCGGGTCTTCGGGCAACTTGTCGTGATGAAGGTAATCGTAAAACTCATTCCTCAAGTTCCAGACTAGGTTGGTTGTATTTACTTCATAATATCCGTCCACATTCAGTACCGAATGTATGAGCTGCACGACATTGCCGGAATTTGGTCCCTTCATATCTGTGGATGACCTAAATGGGCCAATGCATATGCTTCTACATTTTTTTCTGTCGGGATGTGGGAGATCTACCACTCCCTGAACCGTGTGAGTAAAAATAGAAATTTAATCACGTACTGTCGCATGCTTTCGTCCTTTGTGTCAAAAATCCCAAAAACTTGGTTTACCACCAGTTATGAATCACATTTAATCTCTATGACCTCAAAGCCAATTCCCCGGGCCAATTTGAGTCCTGCAATCAATGCTTCATACTCGGCTTCATTAATAGTTAAAGGAATAGTTTTTATGGCCTGCCTCAGGGTCTCTCCCGAGGGTGTGATTAATACCACCCTGAGTCCAGACCCTTTCACGTTAGAAGCTTCATCCGTGAACAAGGTCCAAACTCCTGATGTTGTTTCCAACTCCATCACCGCCTTTTTCACAGCTAGAGGCCGTAACCCGAGACTGGAATCAACCACAATGTCGGCCAGAACCTGTGACTTGATCGCGATCCTAGGCTTATACTCAATATCAAATTCACTAATTTCAACTGCCCATTTGGCCAGCTGACTTGGAAACTCATGTTTGTGAAGGATATTCTATAGGGGAAAGGTTGTCACCACGACTATCGAGTGGCATTGAAAATAAAGCCAAAGTTTTCGAGAGGTGACTATGAGACTAAGGCTAGTTTTTCGAGGTGCGGATAATGAGTTTCCGCTACCAATAAAATTTTGCTAACATAATAGACAGGAGATTGCATACCTTCATCCTCCCAGACTAGAACAACACTTATAACTACCTCCGGGACTGCTAAGTATATCAGCAAATGTTCGCCTTACTCCAATTTTGATAGTAGTGGAGGGATTAATAGATAACATTTTAGGTCTTTTAAGGCATGTTGGAATCCCGGAGTCCATTTAAAATTGTTATTCTTCTTCAGAAGTGAGAAAGTGATGACATTTTTCCGAAGACATAGAAATGAACCTGCTTAGAGCGGTGATAAGTGGAAATTTTGACGCTTATTAGCACCTTTTGGCTTTTGTTTTAGTCCGAAAGTATGGAATTGTATTTTCGAGACTAATGAAATTGTGCAAATTGCAGGAATGGTGGAATTTTGGTCTCTTGAGATGAAATCCTACTAAAAAAGGAGTGTTGTGAAGCACAAGAAAATAAAGAGTGCAGAAGCACAAATGTGTAGTCCGCAGAAGAAATTACGGACCGTAGAATTCCATCTGCGGCCACAAACCAAGAAGAAGAATTTGGCAAAAATTTTAGCAATGTGCGGACCGCACATGAATTATGCGGCCACAGAACTGGGCTGAGAGTCAAAGATCAGATATTATGCAAAAAGACCAAGTCTAGGAGCCTCTGTGAATTGGGGACCGCACAAGAATTGTGCGGTCACAGAAGATTGCCTTGCGGCCGCTGTCCAGAAATACGCGGTGGCATAAGATTATCTCGCGGTCATAGTTTAGAAATGTGCGGCCGCAAAACTTCATTTCCTGCCAGCTGAAGAAATCCACGGACCGGACATGGAATTGTGCGGCAGAACCTACCAAGGGGAATTTTTGTCCGCGATTAATGGCCTTGTATAAGAAGACGAGTTTCACAAAAGTTAGGTCATGTTGGAACATCTGAAGTGGCTGTAGCCATTTTTCTTTACTACTTTAGGAAGTTCTACATTATTTTGGTGTATTTACATTAGATTTCATCATTTTAATCTTATATTATGATTTTAATTAGCTTATCTTCCTTATTTTCTTCAAAACCCATTATGAGTAGCTAGACTCTTACTTGGGTTGTGACTCAACCTAGTGTGTAAACCTTATGGGTATCTAATTTAGTGCTTGTTTATGATTGGGTGTTGATTATTTAGCTTGGTTCATGCTTCAATGTTATAATTAGTGGTTGTAAACATTAATTCATGCTTATTTGACTTAGTCTCTACTTAAGAAAGAGGGACCTAGTCTAGGATAACTTAGCTAACAAGGAATTGGGGTCAATTGAGAGATTTATTAACCCAATTAAAGGGTTCAAACTAGAGATAGTAATAACCCGACTTGAGCTCTTATTTACTGTTTTGGTTGATACCTATTTTGTCTTGAGAAAGCCAAATTAGGCAAAATCACTCTCTGATCGAGAGGTATTGAGTGGGTAGCCTAGAGTTGTGAGCTATAATACACCCCAATCAACAAAACAAACATTAACGTCTTTACCCTATTAGGAAAACACTTAGGTTATGGTCACAATCCTAGGCCTAAAAAATCTTAGAACATTTATGTCTAGTCTATTTTCTTTATCTTGCAATCATTAGATTAACAGTAGAAATAGGAAACTAAAACCTTGTTGTGGAAGTGCAATCTAGATAATCCAGTTGCTTATTTGAAATATATACCCCTAAATCCCATCCTAGCTCCTAGTGGATTCGACCCCGACTCCTAGTTGGGTATTTATTATTGCATACGACCGTTTCATATCTCTATTGAGGTATGCTTTGAACGTGATCAATTTTCGGCGCTGTTGCCGGGGATAGAACCCGTGTTACCCGCGTGATAGGCGGGAATACTTACCACTATACTAAAACTCTCCCAAACTTAAGTCTTTTCTTGTCTTCAGGCAAATAAATTAGTTCCCACCTCAAAAAGTTAAGGGTAATTTCAGCGAGTCAAAGGTGATCCATCCACACATTAGTTGGGACAAACAATTACCAACACTACTTATGTATTATCAACAAGGTGACAAGTTAAACATTCATGCACATATAGTTCTAATGTGACATTTGAGCCTCAAGAATTGACTTTACTCATCAAGGACTCTTGCTCTATCATGTAGGTCATGATGGACTCCAAACTCTTCCTCCTCTAAATTCCATTTTCCTAGCTCACTTAAGAAATTTAGCACTCAATCCAAAGATTTACGAAAGGTTCACTCATCTCTCCCAAGAGAATGTCAAAAGTACAACTTCAAGTACCATAGGCTTGCCCCTCATGTAGATCGCCACTAATGTAAGCTCACTCAGCTTGAAATCAAGTAGGTTTTCTTTCGGGATGTAGTGAAGGCTTTTGGGTTAGGGTTAGATACCATATAGGTGAGTGGCTACACCTTTCCTTAAGATCTCCATTTTTCATTTCTCGGCTCACACTTTGCCAATTATTAGAGGCACTTTCTTTTCACAGGGGACTAGAGAGACTTAACATCACTCTTTCTTGATCATTTCGTCTTTTTCTCACCTTTTGATTTCACCATGTTTGGGATTATTAACTCTCTTTGAATCCCTTCAACTCATCCACTTATTCACTTTTTGTATTTGTCTTTTTGTTCTTTTCTTTTCTTGCCTTTTATTCTCTTAATTTATTTTCTCTTTTTGTGACTTGATACATTTTTCAAGTTCCTCATCTCTCCCCCAAACTTACATTTTGAGCCATTTATTTCACAAGAGTATTAAGGAAAGCTCGGATTCCAAGAGAGGGTTACGACAAAATGAGTAAAGGCTTGTAACATGGTTATTAGAAGAGAGGCTAGAGGCTCGAAGGGGTTGAATAGGAATAATGACATTGGTTGGAAATATAAAACTCAAGCGGGACAAGGAGAGCCTACAATCACTTCTCAAACCAAGTAAAAAATAGGATTTCCCCTTGAAACACATTCGGGGCAAGTTCTAGACCCTCCGCACGGATGCTTGGACTAGAAATAATTCATCTCACCACTCACGTAACCGGATTGTTAAAAAGGATAGAGTCGAGGGCTCAAAATGACCACATTCAAGTTTAAATATCACTATGGTCCAATTAAACCCCTCGATGATTTCCAAAGTCAACACAAGAGTCACAAAGTCACTATCTAGAGCTATTTCTTTCAAAAAAACTTGTCTCTAACCATAAGCACGTTGTTAAGTGTGTTAGTAACAATTGAAGCATGGTGTACTCTTCGAGCATGAATTAATTATGTCTTTTTATTCGTTACTACTATTATTATTACCTAAACACAAAAACTGACTCGTTCCTTTAAGAAGGTTGTCACGCCATCCACTATTGGGACGAGTCACCCGGTTCACACAACAACTACCTTTGGAAAAAACCGTGGCATTAAGAATTCCAAAGGCTTATTATCTACTAAAACATAAAAATAATCTACTAAATCAAATAAATAACGAATAAAGAAACAAAAATAAAGAAGCTACTAAGCAAAAACTATTAAAGAGAGAATGAATATACATAATGAGAGAAAGAGAGAATATATACATAATAAGAAAAGAGAGAATAATATCAAGTTATTACAAACCAAATGTCTCAAATATGATCAATAAACTCTACCCTCCGAATAAAGATAAGCATTGTCCCAATGCTTAACAATATAAGAGTAAAAAAGGGGAAAGAGTGAAGAAAACTCCCTATGGCTCCTTGGACATCTCTGTGTCCCCAGCAATGTCACCGCCCTCAATCTCATCCAACTGAATCTCATCATCCTCAATTCTGGGTGTGGCAGGGTTGGTGAACATCTGATGCACTACCTCGGCAGTGTCGGCAGCAAGGTCTGGCTCATCAGACACGCTAGCTGGTGCCACCGGTGCTGTAGGATCTGGGCCTGAATGGTGTGGGTAAATCAAAATGTCAAATGGAAGTTCTCTGGCTGTAGCAAGCCTGGTAACCTATCTCCGGAGATTTTCCATTGGCTTTTTGCTGGCTTGGGACTTTCTCATCTTCTTTACTTCTTTTCCCAGCTCTTCGATCACTGACCCATGCTGTACCAAGGTAGCCATAATAGTGTTCTAGTTCTGAAGGAGCTTCTTCAATGTCTCTTCAATTGTTGGGGGAAACTGAGGTGCCTGAATAGAAAACTGTGCTGCAACAGCACTGGATAAGTCAGACAGCTTTGCAGTGGTTGTCTGCATCCAGTTGTTGAGGCTCACCAACGTCTGGGAGACTCGCAGCGTAGGGAGTGGGGCAGTAGGCATGGGCACCGACTTCAAAGACGAGGTGGGAGCTGTGGAGGATAGTTGAGGCATAGCTGCGACACTGGAGGAAGGCTCGGCTGAAGTGGATGGAACATCAACTGCCTCAGCAGCTACCGTAGCTGGCTCGTGAGACTGGCCCGCGGTGGTAAGAGGCTGAACTTTCTTCTTTAATATGTTCGCATCCATCAGTTAATACCAAGTAAAAGGCTTCTTCAGCCTCACCTTTGTGTCATAATCCCTCGACACTACCCTTGCATCCGTGAGATATTCTGTAATAGTGTTAGGATACGAGTAGGACGAGTCATATTTTCGAGCAATCATTGAGATGTTGACATCACGACATCCACATTAATAAGGTATCCGACCATAATAGAAGCAACCTGAACTGCCCGAGGAATTGGAAGGTAAATCTCATTCTGACATGGGTCCAGTCTGCTACAAACAAAGGTTTGCCACCCCTTCGCCTTGAAACTGAGAGTGCTCCGGTTGATAGGAACCCCAGCAGCAATCCATGGAGGTGGTGGCCTCGGTGCTGCTAGAATCTCTGCTAACCAAGGTTAGGTTGTATCTCCCAATGCATACTTCTCCAAATATTCCATTGGCTCAACATCTTCAAATCCCAAGTACGTGTTAAGTGTATGTTTATCAAATCTCACTTTCAAGTTACGTACTTTAGTCACTTTTGTCCCCCTTTTTGATGTGAGCCACATTTGCAAAGAATTCCCGGACCAGTACTCTTTGGCGTCCACTACACTTTGAGTAAACCATATCCACCCCTTGCGTTCCCTGAACTATCTCAACATTGCTGGGTTGTACCTCTCCAAATCTTTCGATAGAAACTGTCACTCGAGAGTTAGCGACCTTACTGGCCACTATGTACGAAAGTTGGTGAAGGCGGCCAGGCTGACAAAATGATCCTCCCAAACTTATTTCTTCTTCGACCTTTCAAAGCCGGCAGTTGTAGCATCTCCCCCTCTGCCATCATCAGGGATATCCTGATCCCTCAGAAGTGTTATGAGATGTACAACTCATCCTTGAGTAGGTATCTTCCTCGCGGCTTTGACCGTACGGCCGACTGCTCCTCAACAGAGGCTGAGTTTCCCTCTAATGCTTCCCTATACGGGACATAAGAGCTCATCTCAAAGAGATCTGCACATGCGCCTCTGCCGGCTGTAGCTTTCTTTGTAATTGTCCTTTGTTGGTCGAGGGGTAAGGCACTCTTGCCTCGACCTCGAGAAGGTTCACCCCTCCTTTTAGAAGTGTCGCCTCTGCCTCTAGATCAAACCACTGTCTGTATCAAGCAAAGGCGATTGTTAGTTGCAATTTAATGTTTAGACATACAAGGAAATATGCAAGTATATACCCGAAAACACAATGAGGTTCACAGTTAAAGTTTGCTTGCATGATAAGGATCTGCAATCCGCACAATTCTCTTGGGGCCGCATATAATGCGTTGTGAACCGAACAATTTTGCTTTGCGGCTGCAAAAGTGAAGTGTTGTCTACACAATTTCACTTGTGGCCGCATCTCAGAACCCAAAATATGCCAACTCTCTGATGATAGAGAATTGGCTGATGTGCGGCTGCAACATGATTTTTACAGTCCGCAAAATTAGACCTGTGCCCGCACATTTGAGTCACAAAGTGTAGATTCTTTGATGACAGTAAAAATGTTATTTTGCAACTTCAATGTGAATTTTGCGATCCACACATTTTACCTTGCGACTACAGAGCCCTTCACTAATGATGCCCTATAATAAATATTTGTGAACCACTCAATTTTAGGTGCGGCCGTAGAATTAAAAGTCTTCGAACAATTCAGTTAGGTCATTCTGTGTTTTGCAATTTTCTGCACAAATTGACATCGTAACACCATAGAGGCATGAAAACATGTTGACCCATTCCCCATAGAGCATGTATTAGTTAACCCACTACAAAACATGGATATACAATTGAATTATACTAACAACTGACTAAAAATCTTCAAATTAAAATAAAAAGATTAAAAAGAAATTGAAGCAAACCAAATGAATGAGTGTGATGAGTGACTGAACAAAGATGTTGTGTGTGTTGACAGATAGATTCACCAAGAAATTTCAGGATAGTGCTATTTTTTGTGCTTAGAAACTGAAAAACATAACTCTTTCCCCTGCCTTCTATTTATACTTATGGTGTATTGAAGGGGGAAGAAGGTCAAGTGCGGTCACATATTTTCATGTGCGGTCCGCACTCTGTTATCCGGGGCTTCATTTTTGGTTCTTCATCTACGGTTCGCAAAATTCTACATGCGGCCGCAGATTTCCTCTTGCAGTCGTACATTGACCTTTTCGACTAAACTTAAGAGAGTTTCATTATGCGGTCCGCAAGATAATTGTGCGGCCTCATTGCTCTTTTGCTACAACTCTCCAAATTGTTCGATCCGCAAATCAACTGCGGTCTACACTTCTTTCAACACTTAGCCACATTTTGGTCCATAGTTCCTGTAAGTCGCACTCAGCCCCGTAACACACGTCAAATCAAGTTATCATAATAATAACACCTAACTACAAAAGAAAAAACAAGGAAAAGGAACATGGATTGCCTTCCAAGAAGCGCCTGATTTAACGTCGCGGCCCGACACAGAATACCATCAATTGAAATGAATGACCGCCACTACGTGGCTATCTCCAACTTTTCCAAACTAGTGCTTCACTCGGTGACCATTGACTCGGAATACTTCATTGTTTTTATTCTTCAAGTCCAATGCACCAAAAGGTGTCACACCTACAATTTCAAAAGGGCCGCCTTATTTAGACTTTAGCTTCCTGGGATACATCCTCAACCTTGAGTTAAACAACAACACAAGATTTCCCACGTTGAACTCTTTGTTCCAAATGTATTTGTCATGAAGATATATCATCTTTTCTTTGTACAGGGATGAACTTGCATAATCATGGTACCAGAACTTATCCAATTCGTTCAAATGTGCAACCCTTAAGAAAGCGCTTATATCCCAATCGTGGTTCAACTTCTTTAGAGCCCACATGGCCTTGTGCTGAAGTTCCACCGGAAGATGACACGCTTTTCCGAACACCAACTGATATGGAAACATTCCGATAGGTGTTTTGTAAGCCATCTAATAGGCTCGTAATGCATCATCAAGCTTCTTGTCCCATTTATCCGGTTTGCATTCATTTTTTTGGACAAAATACTCTTTATCTCCCGGTTGGAGACTTCCACTTGATCGCTAGCTTGTGGATGATTGGGAGTTGTGACTTTTTGAGTAACACCATACCTGCTAAGTACTGCGTCAAAAGCCTTGTTCCAAAAATGTAACCCCCCATCGCTTATAATTTCCCATAGAGTACCAAACCTTGTGAAAATATTCTTTTTCAAGAACACCACCACACTTCTCGCCTCATTGTTGGGTAGAGAAACGACCTCAAATTATTTGGACACGTAATCAATTGAGACCAAGATGTATGTGTTACCACAAGAAATCACAAAAGGACCCATGAAGTCAATACCCCACACATCCAAAATATCAATCTCCAAAATGGTGGTGAGAGGCATTTAATTTTTCTTTGAGATTCCACTGGCCCGTTCACATTCATCACATCTTTTCACTAGCTCACTAGCTTCTTTGTAAAGAGTGGGCCAATAGAAACCACAACTTAGCACTTTGGATGCTGTTCTTGCTCCACCATGATGACCACCATATGGCAAAGAATGACAAGCGCCAAGAATTTGACATTTATCTTCTTCTGGTACACATCTTCTAATCACCCCATCCGTACAAATTCGGAAGAAGTATGGTTCATCCCAATAATAATCTTGACAATCCCGTTTGAGCTTCTTCCTTTGTTTTGAAGAGAACTCATTCGGGATGATTCCACACACAAGGAAATTTGTTAGATCCATGAACCATAACACATATTTAATTGAAATAGCCAAGAGTTTCTCATCGGGGAAGGAATAATTGTTTTCAAGGCCATCATGCGGCCTCCCCTCCTCCTCTAAACAAGACAAGTTGTCCGCCACTTGGTTTTTACTCCCTTTTCTATATTTAATGTCAATATCAAACTCTTGCAACAAAAGCACCCATCTTATAAACCGATATTTGGAGTCATTCTTGCTCATAAGATAACAAAGCGCCGCATGATTCGTGTGGACAGTAACTTTTGCATCTATCAAGTACGGGCGAAACTTCTCAATTGCAAACACAATGGGAAGGAGCTCTTTCTATGTAAAAGTGTAGTTTACTTGGGCACTATTCATGGTCTTACTAGCATAGAATACTGAATGAAAAATCTTGTTGATGAATTTCCCAAAATAGCCCCAACCGCTACGTCACTTGCATCACACATGAGTTCAAAAGGGACAGTCTAATTTGGAGCGGTGATGATGGGAGTAGTTGTCAACTTGAACTTCAACAATTCAAAAGCTCTCATGAAATCATCATTGAAGTTGAACTTAGCATCTTTCTCTAGAAGCTTGCACAACGGCTTCACCACCTTAGAGAAATCTTTGCTGAAACATCGGTAAAACCTCACGTGGTCTAAGAAACTCTGCACACCCTTCACCGAAGTTGGAGGCGGAAATTTAGAAATCACCTCAATCTTTGCCTTGTCAACGTCAATTTTGTTCTTTGAGATTTTGTGGCCAAGCACAATTCCTTCCTCGACCATGAAATGACACTTCTCCCAATTGAGCACCAAATTTATTTCTTATCGTCTTGCCAAAACTTTATCCAAATTTTCAAGACAATCATCAAAAGAATCCCCAACCACGGAGAAGTCATCCATGAAAACTTCAAGCTTGTTCTCCACCATGTCCATGAAAATAGCCATCATACACCTTTGAAAAGTTGCCGGTGCATTTAACAAACCAAATGGCATCCACTTGAAGGAGAAAGTACCATAGGGACATGTAAAGATTGATTTCTATTGATTTGGTTGTAGCCCGAATACTTATGAAGAAAGCAATAGAAAGCATGGCCAGCCAATCTATCAAGCATTTGATCTAAGAAAGGAAGTGGAAAATGATCCTTCCTTGTGATTTTGTTGAGCTTGCGATAGTCCATACACTCCCTCCATCCGGTCACCGTTCTTGTAAGAATCAACTCATTTTTGTCATTGGTGACCACCGTCATGCCCCCTTCTTCGAGACACATTAAATCGAAGAAGTCCACGAACTATCGGGTATGGGGTAGACAACCCCGACATCCAACGACTTGATAATCTCCTTTGGCAAGTTCTTGCATAGCCTCATAGAGTCTCCTTTGATATTCAATAGATGGTTTGAGTCCCTCCTCCAAGTTTATCTTATGCATGAAAAATGCGGGGCTTATCCCCCGAATATCTGCCAATGTCCACCCAATAGCCTTCTTCCTCTTTTGTAGCACCACCGAAGTGGAGTTTACCTGCACGTTAGTCAAATAAGAGGAAAGAATAACCAGTAAAATAGAACAAGGACCAAGAAATTCATATCGAAGATGTGGAGGCAAGGGCTTCAACTCCAAGGTTGGAGGCTCTTCAATGGAAGGTTTGGTAGGAGGGGTTGTCCTATTTTCAGGATCCAAAGATAATTTTCGGGTGCATAGTTGTATGGCCCCATTCCTGGAAAAGAGTTCACACTTTCTATGAAGCCATCAATCTCATAATCATCAAAGTTGAGCAAGAAGGCATCCAACATATTACCCACATTGATCATAGCACTTTTATCATCCACAATAACATCGTCACCAAATCCGAAAAAGTGCACACCTCATTGCTGTTCGGTTGCCGCATTGACTTACACATATGGAAAACCACTTTTTCATCACCAACCCAGAATGTAAGTTCGTCAGCTTGAACATCACAAAGAGATTTCCCGTAGCAAGGAAAGGTCTTCCAAGAATAATCGGCACCTCACAATCAACTTCACAATCTAGAATAACAAAATCCGCCGGAAGAATGAATTTATCAACACGAACCAAGACATCTTCAATCACTCCCAAAGGTCTCTTCATAGTATGATCATCCATTTGTAATCTCATAGAGGTGGGTCTTGTTTCCCAATTCCCAAGGTCTTGAAAACCGAATAGGGCATCAAATTGATACTTGCTCCAAGATCACAAAGATCTTTAGCAAACTTGGCACTTCCCATTGTACAAGGAATCTTGAAAGCACCGGGATCCTCCATCTCAGGAGCCATTGAACTCACAATTGCACTTACTTGATGAGTGACTTTAATAGTTTCAATATTCATTGACTTCTTCTTTGTCACGAGATCCTTCATAAACTTGCATACCCGGGCATTTATTCCAAAGCTTCAACTAATGGCACATTGATTGAGAGACTCTTCATCATTTAAATTAACTTCTTGAATTGATTCTCGCCATTTTGCTTTGCAAGTCTTTGAGGGTACGGAGGTGGAGGCTTTGGCAATTGTGCCTTAGCCTCACTACCGGCTCCGCTATGTCAATAATGTGATCCCTAAACGGGTTCACCTCCTCTTGAGTCTCTTCCACACTATCATCAACATCAATCCAAACTTCATTATTTAATTGTACCACATTGTTCGAGACCTCTTCTTCTTGCACCACTTTCTCATCATCCACAAGTTGCTTTTTGACTTGAGGTGGGAGCACTCCTACCTCTTAGACTTCTTGTAGTAACGGCCATGGCATGCACCATTTTGTTTCCACTCTTTGGGTTTACTGTATCACTTGGTAGTGCCCCCTTAAGAAGAGAATTTAGAGCTTGAGAGATTTGCCCTATTTGCACTTCTAAGTTGCGGATCGATGTGTTGTGTGAGGCAAGTTGGGCATCCAAATCGACATTCTTTTCCATAATTTTCTTGAACATATTCTCAATACGCCCCATATCATTGTTTGAAGAACTTGGACCATGGGAAGGATAAGGTGGCGGGTTGCTTGGTTGTTGATACATCAGGGGCCTTTGAAAACCTGACCCCCGGTTGCCTTGATTATTGTTCCATCCGCCTTGATTGTTACCCTCCCCCCATTTCCTTGATTATTTCCACTCTAATTTCCTTGACTGTTGTTCTTAAGCCATTTCCTTTGATTGTTGACACAACTCCAATTTCCTTGGTTGTTAGAATTTCAATTGCCTTAATTGTTTTGAGGCCACCATTGTTGTTGGGTTGGGCCTTGGAAATTGTTTCTTTTCCCTTGCAAGTTGTTCACATATTGCACCTCTTCTTCTTGTTCATTGAAAGAATCATCTTGATCAAAACACTATCCTATAGCACATAATTCTCCACTCGATGTTGCACATGTGGACCCTTGGTCCTTCTCCTGTTCACCATCATGTTCACTCCCTCCATGGCATTGACTTGCTTAGGATTTTGCATTTGTTGAAGTTGAGACTTTGCTATTTGATTTATGATGGTAATCAATTAGGCAATGGTAATAAGTGGAAATTTTGACTGATTATTAGCACCTTTTAACTTTTGTTATAGTACGAAAGTATTGAATTGTGTTCCCGAAAATAATGAAATTGAGAAAATTGCAAGAATGTTGGAATTTTGGTCTCCCGAGATGAATCCGACTCAAAAAGGAGTGTTACAAAGCACAAGGAAATAAATGGTACAAAACCACAAATGTGCGATCCGCAGAAGGAATTCTGTGGCCGCAGAAAAAATAGTTGACCGCAGAATTCCATCTACAACTGCAAACCTAGAAGAAGAATTTTGCAGAACTTTGAGCAATTTGCGGACCGCACATGAATTGTGCGGCCACAAAACTGGGCAAAAAGTCAATGATCAGAGAGTGTGCAAAAAGACCAAGTCCATGAGCCTTTGTGAATTGCGAACTGCACAAATTGTGCGGCCATAGAAGATTGCCTTGAGGCCGCAGAAGATTGCCTTGCAGCCACAACCCAAAAATATGCGTCCGCAGAAGATTACCTCGCGGCCGCAGTTCAGAAATGTGCGGCTGCAAAACTCCACTTCTTGCTAGCTGAAGAAATTTGCGGACCGCATATGGAATTGTGCCGCCGCAGAACCTTCTAAGGGGTATTTTTGTCCGAGATTTTTAGCCCTATATAAATAGACGAGTTTCACAAAATTAGGTCAATTATGAGTTTCACAAAATTAGGTAAATTAGCCCTATATTAATCTTCTATTATGAGTTTAATTAGCTTACCTTCTTTATTTTATTCAAAACCCATTATGAGTAGCTAGACTCTTACTAGGGTTGTGACCAAACCCTAGTGTGTAAACTTTATGGATATCTAATTTAGTGCTTGTTTATGATTGGATATTGATTATTTAGCTTAGTTCGTGTTTCAATTTTAGAATTAATGATTGCAAACATTGATTCATGCCTATTTGAATTAGTCTCTACTTAAGAAAGAGGGACCTAGTCTAGGATAACTTAGCTATAAGGAATTGGGTCAATTGAGAGATTGATTAACCCAATTAAAGGGTTCAACCTAGAGATAGTAATAATCTGACTTGAGCTCTTATCAACTGTTTTGGTTGATATCCATTTGGTCTTGAGAAAGCCAAATTAGGCAAAACCACTCTATGACCAAGAGGTATTGAGTGGGTAGTATAAAGTTGTAAGCTATAATACACCCCAATCAACAAAACAAGCAATAATGTCTTTACCACATTAGGAAAACACCTAGGTTGTGGTCACAATCCTAGCCCTTTTATCCAGTTGGAAAAACCTTAAAAACATTTATCTCTAGTCTATTTTCTTTATCTTGCAATCATTAGATTAACAGTAGAAATAGGAAACCAAAACTTTGTTGTGGAAGTGCAATCTAGATAATCCAATTTCTCATTTGAAATATATACCCCTAAATCCCATCCTAGATCCTTGTAGATTCAAACTCGACTCCTAGTTGGGTATTTATTATTGCATACGACCATTTCATATATCTACTGAAGTATGCTTTGGACATGATCAAGAGGCCAATCTTCCGGTTTACGTTTGGACTTCTTTCACGCTTGTCATCTGGTCTGGGATGTTCTTGATGGCTTTGATCTTATAGGTACTTACCTTGATCCCTCTTTGTGATACCAAGAAACCCAAGTTTTTTATGAAAAAAGTTTTTCCTGATCCTCTGGGTTTATCTTTGATTTTACCAAGAATAGGCATCGAGGAAACTTATTAACTCGTGTCTGGTCATGGCGTCTCAATCATTTGATCGATGTTCGGCAGTGGGAATGAGTCTTTCAGTCATGATTTATTCAAGTCCTTATAATTATGTACATATAAAATTTATTACTCTTCTTAGAACTACAACTACATTAGCTAGCCAGTCGGGATACTTTACCTCCCGGATTGAACCGATGTCAAGTAACTGAGTTACCTCTTCTTTGACAAACCTATTTATGACCTGGGCTATTAGGCACTTCTTCCGCCTTAATGGTTGGATGCTTGTGACTAGGCTTAGCTTGTGCATGACATCCTCTAGTGGGATACCTGTCATATCTGTTTGTGACCATGAGAAACAATCAAGGTTAGTTTTAAGAAAATTAATAAATCCTGACCTGAGCTTGGGGTTGAGTCTTGTCCCCAAATGAAATTTTCTCTCCGGGAATTTGTCAAACAAAGCCCCTTGTTCGAGTTCTTTTGTCGTGGACTTGGTCGTGTCTGTTTCTTCCGGTACCTGAAAATACCTTGGTACCTAGTGGGATTTCGACTCCTCCTCCCTTTTTTTCATCTTCGTTTGATTCGGGAGTAGGCGTCACTTCCTATACTTGATATGTGTTGAGTTCCTTCCCTTTAATGCTGGAAACTGATACCGCGGTCATATCCCTTACTACCGGTTGATCTCCTCTTATTTGTTTGATTCTCTCTGGAGTTGGGAATTTCAGCAACTGGTGATATGTTGATGGTACGACCTTCATCTCGTGTAACCATGGTCTGCCGAGAATTATGTTGTAGCCCATGTCGCCATCCACCACTTCAAATAAGGTGGTATTCGTGATCCCTTCGGCATTCGTGGGTAGCAAGATCTCCCCCGAGTTGTCACACTCGCTAAGTTGAACCCAGGGATGAGCTTTGATGCCGAAATGATGCTTCCGGTAAGTTTGGCTTTTCCAGCACCTTCCATTGAATGATGTTGGCTGAACTTCCTGGGTCAACCAAAAAACGTTTAATTTTGAAAAGTAGAACTTTGAGAGAAATTACTAGGGCATCGTTGTGCGCCAGAAGAAGTCCATCAACGTCTTCTTCCGTGAAGGTGATATTTTCTTTGGCAACTTCCCGGAGTCTCTTGCTATGAGCCACTGATACCTTTGTCTTCTTGGTTGCCGAGAAAGTTACATCATTGATCTCATTCCCTCCAAAAATCATGTTGATAGTTAGTCGAGAAGGGTCTTCTCCTATTTTCGAGGGTTCTGCATTGTCTCGGCTGCGGTCGTAATTGTTATTGGCCCGGTTGCTTAAGAATTCCCTAAGATAGATGTTCTTCAGTAGCATTTTCACCTCCTCGCGCATATGCCAACAATCCCTAGTTCGGTGGCCATGAGTTCTATCATATTCGCACCATAAATTAGGATTCTTCTGGATGGGATCGGATCTCATCGGCCTTGAGAATCGTGCTTCCTTGATGTTTCTCACTGTTGATACCAGCTCTACTATGATAACATTTAAATTATACTTATACAGTCCAAGATAAGTGGAATCCCGAGAATTGGATACCTCTTTGTCCTGTAACGACCCGTTATTTCGGCTGGGGTCAGCTATTCTATCGGGGCGAACCTATCCACTAACTAGAACCCTTTGTTGTTATGTCCTTCGTCCCACCCGTAGGGCAAGAATCAACCCTTAGAAGATCGTTGATATACATCAAAATAATCTTTTGATTTATCCCTGTTCTTTTCTCAATCCGACCCTTGGTTGATGCTGAGAACCCAAGCTGATCATCTTCTACCCTTATCTTTGATTCACAACGGTTATGGACATCCGCCCATGTAGTTTCTTAGAACTCGAGCAGGCTTTTTTCAGTTTTCGAGAGGCATCAGAGTTCCTCGGGTTCAATCCCTTAGTAAATGCCTCAACTGCCCATTCATCTGGCACGATTGGTAACAACTGTTACATCCCGTACTTTAATATTAGGATAAGTCATAGTAATCCATATAAGCTTTAAGGGATTAATAACATTCGTGAGATTATAAAGGATTTGTGACTATGTTATTGTAAGACCTTGTAAGTTTAACAAACTTGATACCATTATATACATTTGATATGGTATTTTGAGTGGAACATTTCTGTAAAAAAGTTTGAGAAATATGATTTCATATAGTTTTTAATATTACTACTTTCGAATATGCTTTAAATTATACACATAATATGAGGAAGTTTATGAGATTTTCTTTATTATAAATATAGAAATTATTTTCTCACTAGAAAGAAGGTTATCATTTTACCATTTTAGGAATTAAGCGTACGAAAATTTGTACTCTTTATATGAAATTAGAAAAATTAGATGTTGAGAAAATATATGCATTTTTACATGAACGTTTTAATGAAATAATAGTGTATGTATTGATTTTATATGGTACAATGATTTAATGATATTTTAATAGTAGTACTTTAGGATGAGAACAAGATTATTTTGAGGTTATAAGCATTTATGCTATTTCTGTAACAACTCGATCGGTCGTTTTTCTTTATAGAACCCCGTGCTACAAAATAAGACTATTCGTACTTGCTTTTTACTTGTTTATGACTTGTAGAGAAGGTTGGTTCGGGAATTTGGATGAGTTTGGGTTGGAATTGGAACACTTAGTTCCTTAAGGTTGGCCTTAAAGGCCAAGTTTGACTTCGGTCGACGTTTTTATTAAATGACCTCGGAATCGGGATTTGAAGGTTCCAATAGGTTCGTATGATGATTTCGGACTCGGGCGTATGTTCGGAACGAGTTTTGGATGACCCAGGGGCGTTTCAGCGCCAAATAGTGAAATAGGATTTTTTTGAAGTTCTATAATTGAGGTTTGGAACGTGTTTTGAGGATATCAAGGTCCAAATGAAATTCCAAGACCAGGAATAGTTCTGTAGTGTCATTTATGACTTGCTCACAAAATTTGGTGTCATTCCGAGTAGTATAAGTACGTTTCGGAGTGTTGGAAGTGAATTCAAGAACTTAAAGTTAATAAGTTGAATCTAGTTGGTTTTGGGGTATGATCTTAGATTTGATGTCGTTTCGGGCATTCCGGAGGTCCGAGCAAGTCCGTTTTATGATTTTGAACTTGTTGGTATATTCAAACGAGGCCTCAGGGTCCCTGGATGCAATTCGAACGGCGCGCGAGGCGAGTACCAGCTCAAAAAGGGTACTGGTGCACCAGATCTGGTGCGACCGCACCTGCGATTGGCCAGCCGCAGGTGCGAGGCCGCACGCTCAAAACCTCGCAGATGCGGCCATCGAGGAGGTGCCCCGGATCCGCAGATGCGGCCCCTTCTTCGCAGAAGCGGAGCCGCAGGTGCGGGACCCCTTCCGCAGGTGCTATCCATGCCACCCCTCCCCTTTCCACAGATGTGGACCATGATCTGTAGAAGCGAGAACGCAGGTGCGGTCCACTCGAAGCAGGTGCAAAATCACTGGAGGCAGTGAGGTCAATTTAAATCGAGACTTAGGCTCATTTGAGGGAATTTTTCGCAACCTTGGACGATTTAGGAGCTCCCACATTAGATATTTCAACTTAGCACCTTGAGGTAATGTATTTCCTACTTAATGTGAATTTAGTACTTAGTTTTTGGGTAGATTAACACACAAAGATTAGTGAAAATTATGGGTTTAGGGTAAAACCTAGGGTTTTGAATAAAAGGGGATTTAACCACGACTAGTAAAAACCATATATTATTGATGCTTAGGTTATGGGTAACAACTTTCTTTAAGAATTTCCGAAAATCAGAGCATGTGGGCCCGGGGGTGAATTTTAAGAATCTTACAAATTGGCTCGGGTAATCACTTAAATGGTAGAATTATGAACTTTCGAGCATAGATTGACTAGTTTATGTAATGTTTGGCTAGTTTCGAGTTGTCGACCATCAAATTTGGTGGTTTGAGCGCATTATTGAATCAAGAAGTAGGCTTGATACGAGGTAAGTCTCCTTTCTAACCTTGTAAGAGGGAATTGTCTCCATAGGTGAAGTAAATTATTATGTGCTGCTATTTGTGGGGGAGGGGGGGGGGGCTACGTACGTACGAGGTTACGAGGGTCCGTGCGTAGCTACTATTGTGCTTAAGTCTGGGTAGTCTAGGACTCGAAAGCATGCTATACTTGAATTATTTGTAACTTTATTGACAATTTTAACTGCTTAAGTCACATCAAATTTGTAAATGAATTTCTAAGGAAGTGAAACTTCGCCTTCTTTTATGAACCGTGAAAAGGGAATTGATTTCCCCTTGGATAATAGTTTCCTAATAAAGCATGGATTTACTATTTGAATTTGTGTATCTATGAGTACCTTCATCGCATGTATGATTCGCAAGCGGGGTAACTCTATTATTTATGAATTTACCGCGTCACACGTATGATTCACGAGCAGGGTAATAGATGCATCTACGGTTCGCACCGTTCGACCCTCCGGCAGTGCACATTTACTTTTCTGTTGGATTGAACCGTACGTCCTCGTCATACTATGCGCATGTAAATTGCTTGGTACTTTCCTGTGATTGTTAAATGGTCCTAGAAGGATAAATTAGTAACCTGTTCGATAAAAGTTGACACATAAATGTACTTGTGGAAAGGTTGTTTTTTTTTCCCTTACTGATATTTATCTTTGATATTCATGCTTAGCCTGATATTTTAATAAATTGTTTGGGCCTAGTAAATGTCAAGTCGACCTCTCGTCACTACCTCTTCTAGATTAGACTGGATACTTACTGGGTACATAATGTTTATGTACTCATGCTACGCTTCTGTACTTAATTGTACAGGTTCTGAGGCGGGAACATCTGGTTATCAGTCCGGAGCACGTTCTTGACTCCTCGCAATCAGAGATTCCACGGTGAGGTGCCTTCTCTGGATACCGTTCAGTAGCACGTTGGTGTCTTTCCCTTTTCTTATCCTGTCTATATCCTCTCAGATAGTAGGATATGCATATTTTTTTGGTTTCCTTCTAGTAGATGCCTGTACACTTGTGACACCAGTTCCTGGCACACACATTGGTAGACTATTCTTTTGGATTGTAATTATTTAAATTTAACTTCTTGATCAGCGTAAGTCAATTTGATTTGATATTTATCATTTTCTCATGCTTGTGACAAAAATTTGAATATTGTTGATAAAGTTTTTATAAAAATTTACTGGAACTCACTAGACTAATTGTGTTGGCTTGCCTAACATCGGCGTTGGGCTCCATCGCGACCTAGGTTAGGATTTGGGTTGTGGCAACATGGTATCAGAGCTCTAGGTTCACATAGGTCTCACAAGTAACAGACAAACCTAATAGAGTATTGCGGATCGGTACAGAGACATTTGTACTTATCTTCGGGAGGCTATAGGGTGTTAGGAAATCTCTCTTTATTCATATTCTGTCGTGCAGTTGATAGTATACTAAATCCCACTCTTCTATTCTCTCACAGATGGTGAGGACGCGCGCAACCGATGTTCCAGACCCGGGAGGGGCCTCTCTCCCCGTTGGTAGAGGCCGAGGCAGAGGCCGGGGTAGGGCACCAACCCGAGGTAGGGGACGAAGGTGTCCTAGAGCTTCCCCAATTGCACCACTAGAGAATCCAGTAGAGGATCCCATCATCGAGGAGGAGGGTGAGGTGCCCGTAGCAGATCCTGCCCCGGTGGATTTCATGACAACGTCGGGCTTTCAGGAGGTCATGGGCCGTATGATGCGATTTATGGACACTATGACCCATGCTGGTTTATTTCCAGCGGACCCGGCCACTTCTCAGGAAGGAGGGGGAGCATGGACCCCTACTGCCTAGGCCCCAAGACATACAGCTGCGGTTTATCAAACTCTGGGTACCCTACCCGTGGGCGGAGCCCAGCTAGTTACAACAGTAGCACCTGAGCCCCGACCAGCTGCTGACGGCGATCTGCAGAAGTTATTGGATAAATGGACTAGACTTCACCCTCCTGTCTTCGGGGGCGAGCGTTAGGAGGATGCTCAAGATTTTATTGATAGGTGCAGGGACAGTACAACATGAGGATACTAGAGTCTCATGGGGTTGAGTTCACCACTTTCCAGCTAGAGGGCAGGGCCCGTAGATAGTGGCAATCTTATGTTCTCAGCAGGCCAGCGGATTCTCCTCCCATCACCTAGGGGTAGTTCACTCAGTTATTCCTGGACCGGTATATCCCACCCTCTGAGAGGGAAGAGATGCGGTACCAGTTCGAGCAGCTAGAGAAGGATTAAATGTCAGTGACTGAGTACGAGGTGAGGTTTTCTAAGTTGTCTCGCCACATACTTATGATACTTCCTACTGATGCAAAGAGATTGCGGATATTTGTAGCATAGTTGCACTCTGGTATTAGGACCAGCATGGCCCGAGAGGTGGAGATGGGGACTCCTTATAAGATAGTGGTGGAGATCGCCCGCAGGACTGAGGGATATCATCTGAGAGGCAGAGAGCAGAGGCATCAGGATAAGAGAGCTCGGTTTTCTGGAGATTTTAAAGGTGCTCCGATTAGGGGCAGAGGTCAGTTTGGAAGGGGCCAGCTCAGCAGGCCCCCATATTCAACACCACCACCACCTCCTCGAGGTGCTCTAGTGAGGCCTTATTTTAGTGCCATGCCGAAGAGTTATTATCGTCCGCTGGCTATTCAGGGTTCCTCCAACGGGTATTCTGGTAATCAGGGTTCTTCCAGTGCCTATTTCAGTGCCATGCCAGAGAGTTCATATCGTCCCCCAGCCATTCAGGGTTCCTCTGGTAGGTATTCCGGCCATCAGGGCCAGTCTTTAGGGCAGCAGTCTATGGTGCCGAGAGTGTGGAGATCTAGGTCACATAAAGAGGACTTCTCCCAGACTTTGGGGCAAGGTAGTGCAGCACGACCATAAGCCTATGATTTCAGCACCAGCAGTCCGTCCAACCAGAGGTGGAGGACAGATGGCTAGGGGTCATCCTAGAGGTGGAGGCCAGACAGGGGGAGCTCAGCCAACTGCTATTCAGTCGGGTGGAGGCCAGCCAACCGGTGCTCCAGCCAGATTCTATGCTTTTCGGGCCAGACCAGATGCATTAGCCTCAGACACTGTTATCACAGGTGTTATCTCCATCTCCGGTATGGAGGCTTCAATATTATTTGACCCACGATCTACCTATTCATATGTATCATCTCTGTTTGCTCATTTCCTAGGTGTTCCTCGTGAGTCTATGGGTACTCCTGTTTATGTGTCCACTCCTGTGGGCGATTCTATGGTTGTGGACCGGATATATTGGTCCTGTGTGGTCACATTCTGTGGGTTCGAGACTAGGTCAGACCTCTTGTTACTTGATATGACCGACTTTGAGGTCATCCTGGGCGTGGACCGGTAATCTCCGTATCACTCCATCTTAGATTGCCATGCCAAGACTGTTACATTAGCCATGCCTGAGTTACCGAGATTGGAGTGGAGAGGTTCCTCAGTTAGTGCAGCTAGTTGGGTTATTTCTTTCCTGAAGGCTCGACGTATGGTTGAGAAGGGTTGTTTGGCTTATCTCGCTTATGTGCGGGACACCACCGCAGAGTCCCCGACGACCGATTCAGTGCCAGTAGTCAGGGATTTCACTGATGTGTTTCCTTCTGACCTCCCAGACATACCGCCAGAGCGTGATATCAATTTTATTATTGACTTGACTCCGGTCACCCAGCCTATATCCATTCCACTACACTGTATGGCTTAAAAGGAATTGAAAGAATTGAAAGAACAACTCGAGGAGTTTCTAGCTAAGGGGTTTATCAGATCGAGTGTATCGCCTTGGGGTGCTCTAGTGTTATCTGTGAAGAAGAAAGATGGGACTACCGCAGTTGAACAAAGTTATATCAAGAACAAGTACCCGTTGTCGCGCATCGATGATGTTTTTGACCAGTTGCAGGGTGCTAGGGAATTTTCTAAGATCGACCTGATATCGGGGTATCATTAGTTGAGGATTCGGGACTTAGATGTTTCGAAGACTACCTTCCATACTAGATATGGTCATTACGAGGTCCTGGTGATGTCCTTTGGCTTGACTAATACCCCAGCAGCATTCATGGATTTGATGAACAGGGTGTTCAGGCCTTATATTGATTCCTTTATCATTGTCTTCATTGATGACATCTTGATCTACTCACGTAGCCTGGGGGAGCACGAGCATCATTTGAGAGTAGTGCTCCAGACCTTGGGGGAACAAAAGTTGTATGCTAAGTTCTCCAAGTGTGAGTTTTTGTTAGATTTTGTAGCATTATTAGGACATGTGGTGTCCAGAGAGGGTATTAAGGTGGATCCTAAGAAGATTGATGCAGTTCAGAGTTGGCCACGCCCTACTTCAGCGACCGAGATCCGGAGTTTCTTCGGGTTGGCAGGTTATTATCATCGGTTTGTGGAGGGTTTTTCATCCATTGCAGCCCCTCTGACTAGATTGACCCAGAAGGGTGCCCCGTTCTGATGGTCCGACGAGTGCTAGGCGAGCTTTCAGAAGCTCAAGACAGCTTTGACTACAACACCAGTTCTAGTGTTGCCTTCCGGTTCAGAGATGTATACAATTTATTGTGATGCTTCACGCATTGTCTTAGGATGTATACTGATGCAGGAGAGACGAGTTATTGCATATGCTTCACGTCAGTTGAAGATTCATGAGAAGAATTACCCCGTGCACCATTTGGATTTGGCAGCGATTGTACATGCTCTTAAGATTTGGAGGCATTACTTGTATGGAGTGTCTTGTGAGGTTTATACAGACCCCGCAGCTTGCAGAACCTGTTCAAGCAAAGAGACCTTAATTTGAGGCAGCGTAGGTGGCTTGAGTTACTGAAGGATTATGCCATCACCATTCTTTATCATCCGGGGAAGGCGAATGTGGTTGCAGACGCCTTAAGCAGGAGGCGGAGAGTATGGGTTGCTTGACATTCATTTCAGCGGAGGAGAGGCCACTAGCTCTGGACATTTGGTCCTTGGCTAACAGACTTGTGAGGCTAGACATTTCATAGACCAGCTGAGTTCTTGCATGTGTTGTTGCTCAGTCTTCATTACTGGGGCAGATCAAGGCTCGGCAGTTCGATGATCCGCACTTGGCAGTTCTCAGAGAGACGGTACTACAGATTGGTTCCAAGGAGGTTTCTATTGGCGAGGATGGTATCCTGCGACTTCAGGGTCGCCTATGTGTTCCTAATGTTGATGCCTCGAGGGAGAGGATTCTAGAGGAGGCACATAGTTCATAGTATTCTATTCATCCAGGTGCTACTAAGATGTATCTTGACCTGAGGCAGCACTACTGGTAGCGGCGAAGAAAGACATAATGGAGTATGTGGCTAGATGTCTAAATTGCCAACAGGTTAAGTATGAGCACCAGAGGCCAGGAGGCCTACTCCAGCAGATGCCTATACCTAAGTGGAAATGGGAGCGCATCACTATGGACTTTGTAGTCAGTTTGCCGCGGACGTTACGGAAGTTTGATACGGTTTGGGTTATTGTCGACAGGTTGACCAAGTCAGCACACTTTGTTCTATTGGCCACTACTTATATTTCAGAGAGAGTGACTCAGATCTACATTTGGGAGATAGTCCGGTTGAACGGTGTGCCTGTATCCATCATATCAGATAGAGGTCCTCAGTTCACCTCGCATTTCTGGAGAGTCGTACAGAGTGAGTTGGGCACCCGTGTAGAGCTCAGCATAACATTTCATGCTCAGACCGACGGGCAGTCAGCGCGGACAGTTCAGATGTTGGAGGACATGCTCAGGGAATGGTGATTGACTTTGGAGGGCAGTGGGATCAGTTCTTGCCCTTGGCCGAGTTTGTGTACAACAAAAACTATCAGTCCAACATAGATGGCCCTATTTGAAGCTCTTTATGGTCGGTGATATCATTCTCCCATCAGGTGGTTTGATCCTGGCGAGGCTAAGCTCTATGGTACTGACTTGGTAAAGGATGCCTTGGAAAAGGTAAAGTTGATTCAGAAGAGGCTTCGCACGGCACAATCCAGACAGAAGAGTTACGCGGATCAAAAGGAGCGTGATGTATCATTCATGGTCGGCGACAAGGTTCTCTTGAAAGTCTCGTCGGTGAAGGGTATAATGAGGTTCGTGAAGAAGGGCAAGTTGAACCCAAGGTTTATAGGCCTATTTGAGGTGTTGAGGCGAGTTGGGGAGGTTTCTTATGAGCTTGCTCTACTTCCCAGCTTATCAGGTGTTCATCCAGTTTTCCACGTATCCATGCTCCGGAGGTACCACGCTGACTTGTCACACGTGTTAGACTTCAGTACCATTCAGCTAGATGAGAGTTTGGGCTACGAGGAGGAGCCAGTTGCCATTATTGACAAGCAGGATCGTCAATTGAGGTCTAAGAGAGTTTCCGCCGTGAAGGTCCAGTGGAGGGGCCAACCAGCTGAGGAGGCGACTTGAGAGTCCGAGGAGGACATGCGGAGCAAATACCCACACTTGTTCATCACTCCAGGTATGATTCTAGACCCGTTCAAGGATGAACGTTTGTTTAAGAGAAGCATTATATATGTAAGTATAATAAGTATGCGTATACGGTGGCACTTCAGAGATTCAGGTTGATTCTTATATTTCTTTAATTAATGTTGACTTATTGTTATGTTTTAGTTCTGCCTTACATACTCAGTACATTATTCGTACTGACGTTCTTTTGTTGGGGACGCTTCATTCATGCCTGTAGGTATAGATAATCAATTTGACGAACCCTCATAGTAGACGAGATTGGCATTCATCGAAGTATCGGTAAGACTCCACCTCATTCGGAGTGCAGCCGAGTCTATGAGTCATCATGTCAGAGTTTTTCTACAGACTTATGTTTAGGCCGGTACCCTGTCCCATTTGATGTCAAGTAATTTTAGAGGCTTTGTAGATAGAGTTTCATTTTTTACAGTATGTCAGAGGCCTTGACGGCCCATATGTACTTATGTTTTAAGAACGATGGTTAATTGATACAGTGTTTCCCACTTATAGTTATACATTACAAGTTGTGGACATATTGACCCATGATAGTTGTAGAAGAAAAAAATGAGTTACAGAGTGATTTTCTCGGGCCAGTACGACACCGGGTGCCAGCCACGCCTCCCCAGGTTTGGGGCGTGATAACAACTTCCTTTCTTTCTAGAACCTGATCACGAACTCGCGCAGCAATTCAAACTCTCCTTGCAAAATTCTGAATATGTCCGCCTTCTGGGCCTAGACCTTCATGGCCCTAGCATAGACCTTGATGGAAGAATCTAGGAGCATATCAAAGCAATCGATTAAGTGTTCGGGTAGGAGTGAATACCATGTCAAGGTCCTCTTCGTGAGGGTTTCCCCGAATTTCTTCGGCATGACCGACGCAATCTCATGTTGGGCTAAGTCGTTTTCTTTCACCACCGTTGTATAAGTTGTGACGTCCTCCTGAGGGTCCGAAGTACCATCATACTTCGGTATGTCTCACATTTTGAACCGTTTCAGAATCAATTTTGGTGTTGCGCTCAGTTTGAACAACAATTGGGTGTACTTCTTCAAGTCTGGGCCCTATAATATAAACTGATTTCCATATACACATATGATAAGTGATATTTAACGAATACGCCGACTAGCTAGTTTGATATTGAAGCACATTTAATTGATTTTGTAGTCATGCAAGGTACCTTCAAGGCTTCAATTGAACTTTTAACATACCGGTATATTTTGAATTTGTATCTTTGATCTTCTTACAAAAATCAGTGTCCATGGGGATATAGATATTATTCATATGGTTGCTAACTATTAATTATCATGACTAATTGTATACAGGTGAAATCGAGGATAGAGTTACCCCTGATTTTCCGTTGTGAAACGAGGAAAGTCCTTACTTGTTATTGGCTTGAGTGAGATCGATCCATAGAACGAAACCAAGAACAGACGAATGATAAATGGGTCTCAACCACAACCAAACTCGGAGGGAATCAAGCTCGAATGAGACGAAGAATCGAGCGTAAAGGAAAGGCGGTTAAAGGATACAAATGAGGAGCCAAAATATCTGCCATCAGCCAGGTATTGCAGCGCGGATCACGCACACTATTGGTTGTGGATCTTATTTTCATGGACGAGAAGGAGGGAAACGCTTTTTTACTTTATTTAGACTTGTACTAGGGTGAGATCTCCTCTACTATGTAAAGAGGAGGACCCCTTCATTATCTTGGGTCACTTCCTTCACGCATAACATGCAATAAAATTCACTTTAGCTCTCAACAATCATTTTAAGTGCTCTTTAGTTATTTACTCATTTATTCGAATCAGAGATCTATCTCAAGGGCTCAACATAGACCAACCATTTGTATTTAAGCTAAACACAAGGCTTAAGTACCACGTCACTTTGGTTTGGTTGTTTCCATATCATTTTAATTCAACTATTTACTCTTTTTTGATCATTTATGTTAAATTAAACCAGGTATCTTTTAAATCGTGTACAAATTTAATTGTTATCCATTTTAAAGGGTAAATAGTTTGGCACCCACCGTGGGGATAATGATAATAGTGGTAATATAATGCGAATCTTGATTACACATATTAATTTACACTTGTTCTCAGAATTTTGATTTCAGGACTATTCAATATGTCAGACTATCAATCTACTCACCTAAAGGTTGACGCCAAATTGGGCCACCACGGTGAAAATAACAACAGGGTGCCGAGCAACAAGGTATCCCCTGTCGACCCTAATGGCGTACCTATTGCTGATCCGGTTGATGTCAACTCACAGGTTACTGTCAACACTAACCTACCAACTCATCCCAATAACAGCATTCACGGGGCACCTCGGGAATCAGTTCGTGAAGCACCCAAAGGGGAAGGTGGTAGAGTTAGCTTACATTTGAATTTTGAGATGTTGCAAGTCCAACAAGTTTCCATAGAATATCTACAAAATCAAAATCATGCACATAACACGGTTCAGCCCGAACGAGTTGGAGAAGAGACCCGGAGGGAAGAACGGATTAAAATAGAGCCCAATGGGTCTGGATCCGGGAAAACATTCGAGGTAATGAAAATGCTTGAGGCGGTGGCAAAACGAGTAGAATCCGACGAAAATAAATGATAAGAAAGTGGAAACTTACAACTCGAGGGTCAATCAGATTCAGGGGGCACCTTCTATAGTAAAGGGACCAGATTCCTAAAAGATCATTCAAAAGTCTTTCCCCCCAAGCGCGGTACCAAATTCGATTTCGAAAAGGTTTTTAATGCCCAATATTCCCAAATACAATGGGAACATATATCCAAACGAGCATGTGACCTACTACACATGTTCTATAAAAGGAAATGACCTTCAGGATGACGAGATTGAGTTGATGTTGCTGAAGAAATTTGGGGAAACCCTATCCAAGGGAGCGATAATATGGTATCATAATTTAACTCAAAACTCCATTGGTTCATTTGATATGCTTGCATATGCCTTGTTTAAGGCTCACACTGGAGCCATTAAAGTTGAGACGAGGAAATTAAACATGTTCAAAGTAGACAGCAAAATACTCAGGGAATTCGTGTCAAGGTTCCAAATGGAACGAATGAACCTACCATCGGTTGCAGACGATTGGGCCATTCAAGCATTTACTCAGGGGCAACCTCCAAACTTCGGTTGCATCTCAATGACTGAAGAAAAATTTGGTAGAATATCCAGCAGTTACTTGGGCCGATGTCCACAACAGGTATCAATCAAAGATCAGAGCCGAGGACGGTCAATTGGGGACCCTCTCGGGGTCGGTTTATCCCGGTAAAGAGAACGACGAGTCAAAAAGAGTAGTGGATTAATGGTGAGGCTGCTCCGAGACTGATACTAGCCTTACAACTCAGATAGAAGAAAAAATGGATGAAGTCCCATAAAAAATGATCAGGGTCCAAGAAATCGATGGTTGATTAATGGAAATGGGCTTTATAGATCATCTGGAGCCAGGTATGCCTCGAGTCTATCAAAGTAAATGTAGATGCATCAAGTATAGCGTCGGACACCCATCGCATCAAGGATACAAAATGGTCGAGGTCACTTCAATTCAATCTGGGGCAAAGGGATCACAATTTGATGTGCAAGTATCACAGTACTCACGGGAATAGGATCGGGGATTGTCTATAGTTAAGAGAACAAGTGGAATGTTTGTTCACTAATGGGCATCTTTGGGAATTCCTAAGTGAGCGAGCCAAAAACCATTTCAGGAATAGGGACGCCAGCAAGCAGGTCGAGCAGGAAGAACCCCAACATGTAATCAATATGATTATCAGAGGAGTAGACGTTCCCTAAGGGCCGATGATAAAACACACCAAATTCTCCATCACAAGAGAAAAACGAACTCGAGCTTATATTTCAGAAGGCTCCACCTTATTTAGTGACGAGGATGTTAAGGGCACCATTCATCCTCACAATGATGAAGTGGTAATGTCTGTACTTAAAAATAAATCTCGAGTTAAGAGTATGTTAATTGATCCAGGTAACTCGGCCAACATCATCCGATGGAGAGTCATGGAACAACTGGGGCTATTGGACTATATCGTGTCAGCAATTCGGTTGCTGAATAGATTCAATATGGCATGCGAGACAACAAATGGAAAAATCACCCTACCGGTCAACACGATTGGAACCACACAACAAGCAAAGTTCTATGTGATCGAGGGGGACACGAGGTACAACGCCTTGTTCGGAAGACAGTGGGCTCATATCATGAGGGCAGTTCCATCGACCTTGCACCAAGTGTTGAAGCTTCCAACCCTAGATGGAATCAAAACGGTTCACGGGGAACAACTAGCTACAAAGGAGATGTTCGTTGTCGAGGAAGTAATCTCGGTACCTGCGATCAAGACATCAAAGGATAGAATACCAATCGATGAGAAAGACACCAAACAACAATCACAGGTCTCGGCTCCGACTGAGCCGGAAAAATTAGAGGAACACCTGACAGATGTGGAAGACGACTTCGAGTCCCAAGTTCCATTGTGACACCTGTTTACGGCCAATTTTGACTCTCCCTTTTAAAATTGATTTATTTATACTTAATATTTTGCAATGAATATTTTGAAAATATTTCAATAAATAATACCTATTTTTACAAAATTAACTAAGAGAATGTATCTATGCCCGGGGACTTTTATAGGTCTGAACCATGCATTTACTATGCTCTTAAGACATGTGATTCAGGTGTTCAGGTTTCTAAAAGTAATTTGTTAAATGCTCTTGTTATTGTGTATGCCTTAAGTTAATTTTTGAGTGAGCCTAACATGTTATGGTACTCACAGTGAATCATATACTTAGATTTGACAAAAATGTGAATTTGCTGCTTTATGATCCCATGATATCTTGTATAATTGTTATGAGAAATTTATACATTCATGTGGTACGATATCAGTGTGGTATGTGGGTCTACATTGAGTGCCTCATTGTCCCCTAAACCTATATGGAAGAGTAAGTGTGAGTAGTTAGGAGTATTTGAGAGTAGTTTAGTTCTTGGTTAAGCTATTCGCCCTGACACAGGCACTACCCTAGGCCTCGAGACCCTTGGGAACTTTTAAGTCCCGGGGATCCAAAGAGGTCATTGGACATGAATGGAATCCTACCCTTAGGCTCTAATCTATTGAAACTTATTACTCCTTTAAGGTTTAGTGTTTAATATAACAAAATTTTCCATTGTGAATTATTTTACCATCCGTGACTCCACATTAGTTTTCATATTCTGGATTGTTATCAATTATTATAATTTGTCGTATGCCCATATTAATTTATTTCATGCATAATTAGGTACATTGAGTAGCATATCTAATTACCTTCTTTTCTTTCTTGAACATGTATTATGATTGGACTTGCCGAGTTCCCAAATAAATCAGGCCCAAGTCCTGTATCTGCGCATAATGGAGTCTGAAGTTGCTGTTGTCTATTCTCACTAGTTGTTGGGCATGCTTCTCTTTAGGCCCAAATCAAAGTCCATTCTTCTCCTCTACTGCTTTTATTAAGTTTACTGTCCTTATTTTCCACATATATATAACATTTACCATATTTGATTGAATGCTTCATGTTATCTCTTCAAACCATGTGAACAATGTAGGCAAGCCCTAAAAGACATAGGATTAAAAGAAGCCTTAGACTTAGAAGTAGATAATTGTAATTCGTTACTCATATATACTATTAATCTCTTAATCTGTACTAACAATTTTTTTATGAAGTCTTTTGAAATCAGAACAGCCTTAACGAAGGATGACAATCTCCTCTTTTCAAAAATTAGAAACAGAATCCAAATTGGTCTTTTAATCGAGCTTTTATACAAAAGAATATCGCACAAACGTTGTTGCAAACCAAGGTTTTTCGGACGGTTTTCTTCAAAATGAATATGAGGTTTGAGATTTAATTTCTAAGGTATGCCTTCAGACTATTTCTTTATATAAGATTCACTTTACAACGATTATACAAATGGTCACATCTTTTTTTATAGACAAAGTGTTTTATAACTTAGCCACGTATCACAAAGTTTTATAAACACAAACATTATGTACATACTTCAAACTCTCTTAATCATATACACGCAATATTTTCTTAAAACCTTTAATAAACCTATATCCCTTGTAAAACTACATATCCTCTTTTCAAGTAATAAGTTCTAAATTAGATATAGAATATGCCATTTTTTTAGCACTAATTAAGCAAAGTATAGACAACTAATCCTTTAAATCTATTCTAAGTCCTATAGAGTTACCTCAGATAGATTTTAAGGGGTGCCTAACACCTTCCCCTTAGAAGAATAAGAACCCTTACCCAAAATCTCATCGGTTAGCAGACTAATAGAGAAATAATCTTAGTAATTAAATAAGTACCCTAGTATACCTTTAAATATTAGGTGATAACTCTCTTCTATCATCATCATGGAAACTACTAGTTGAATCTTGTGTTGACTCGTGCAAAACAGGGTGCAACAGCACCTGATGATGCCGACGCAACCAAGTCGACAATCGAGGAACTGGAAAAAGTTATGCTATTCGAGCATCTACTTGAAGAAAGTATACCTGGGCACAGGGCTAACCCCCAAGCTTAGGAAAATACTCATTGACTTTCTTAAAGCTAATGCCAATTTTTTTGTCTGGTCCCACTTAGATGTGACAAGAATTTCACCGGAGATAACGACCCACAAAATTAGTTTGGATCTGATCTTCCATATAGTTAAATAGATTAGGAGGACACAATCCAAGGTCAAACACACATTCGTCAAGTATGAGGTGTCTAAACTTTTAAAAATAGGTTCCATTCGGGAATTCAAATACCCGGATTGGTTAACTAACATAGTGGTTGTACCTAAAAGGGGAAATAAATTTAGGATGTGTGTATAGTGTAAGGATTTGAATAAAGCATTCCCAAAGTACTCATTTCCTTCGCCTAACATCGACCGAATGATCGATGCAACGACAGTGCACGATATGCTGAGCTTTCTCGACGTCTATTCTGGGTATAACCAAATATGGATGAACCTGGAAGAACAAGAGAAAACTTCTTTTATAACTAGGTTCGGCACTTATTGTTATAATGTAAAGCCCTTTTGGTTAAAAAATGTTGGTGCCGTGCCTAGTTAACCGAATATTCTAGGAACAAATACGTAAATCAATGGAAATTTATATTGATGACATGTTATTTAAGACCTAAAGTAGAGGATCATTTGAGGCATTGTGCAGGAAACCTTTGACATACTAAGGAAATACAATATGAAGTTGAACCCAGAGAAGTGTTCCTTCGGAGTCGGGGCAAGTTACTCAGTTTCATGATATCTAACCGGGGAATAGAGATCAACCCGGATAAGATAAAGGCCATAGAAGACATCACCTTAATTAACGACATCAAGGCAGTGCAAAGACCGACCAAACTAATAGTCGCATTAGATCGATTCATTTCCCGATCGTCTAACGAAAGCCACCAATTTTTCTCGTTACTAAAGAAAAAGAGCGACTTCTCCTGGAAACAAGAGTTCCAAAAAGCTTTGGAGGAACTCAAACAATAATTGTCAAGCCCTCGTTTGCTGAACACCCCAAAGGCGAAAGAGCAGTTATACCTTTAGTTGGCAGTGTCAGAGATAGTAGTTGTGACGTCTTGGTTCGAAAGAAGAAGGTACGCAATTTCCTATATATTATGCTAGTAGAACTCTAGGTGATGCTAAGATGATGTATCCACGTCTAGGAAACTAAAACCATATTTTCAATGTCATCCTATATGTGTTGTGACTTCCTACCCGTTAAGGAATGTTATGCTTAAACCCAAACTCTCAGAGCGGCTAGCAAAGTGGGTTGTAGAGATTAGTGGGTACAATATTGAATACAAACCCTGGACACCTATAAAGTCCTAGATATTGGTAGACTTCGTGGCCTGTTTCACACCGGCCATGGTCCCCAAGGTCGATTGAGAATTACTACTCGCCTCAGGGACTAGCTTGGGGGTTTGGAACCAATTCATGGACGGTGCCTACAACACGAAAGGGTCCGAGTTGGGTATCATACTAAAACCCCCCGCCGGTAACATAATAAGGCAATCAATTAGAATTGTAAAACTTACTAACAATGAAGCCGGTTATGAGGCTATGATTGTAGGTCTAGAATAAAAGCTTGGGGGCTGAGGTTATCGAGGCTAAATGAGATTCCCTCCTCGTTGTTAACCAGGTCAATGGAACATTCAATGTCAAAGAAGACTGGAAGTCGAGGTACATAGATAAACTGCAAGTAGTATTACATCGATTCAAAGAATGGACGTTACAACACGGGCCTCGAAATCAGAACAGTGAGGCCGATGTATTGGCTAATTTAGGATCATCAGTAGACTCCGAAGAATTCAACTCTGGAACAATGGTGTAATTGATGAGCTCGACAATAGAGGCCAATCACGCCGAAGTAAACTCAACAAGTTTGACTTGGGATTGGCAAATCAATACGTGGACTACCTTCAGAGAAGGAAACTACCATCGGATCCTAAAGAATCAAGGGCCCTTTGAACTAAAGACGCCAAGTTTTGCTTGGTTGAAGGACAAATGTGCCGAAGGGCGTCTTTCAGACCATTAGTAAGATGTTTGGGGCCCAGGGAGACCAGTTATGTAATGAGGGAATTCTATGAGAGGGCTTGCGGATACCATTCGGGAGCAGAATCATTGATCTGGAAACTGATCAAGGCCGGGTACTATTGGAACGAAATGGAGAAGGATGCAAAGAACTTCGTTAAAAAATGTGACGAATGTCAGCGGCATGCCCCGATGATCCATCAGCAGGGGAAGCTGCTCCACTCCGTCCTTTCTCGTAGGCCATTCATGAAGTGGGGAATGGATATGGTAGGTCCTTTACCATGGGAACCAACTAAGGTGAAGTACATTTTGCTTATGACAGATTACTTCTCCAAGTTGGTTAAATCATATGCGTTTGAGAAAGTTAGAGAGAAGGAGGTTATCGATTATTTGGGATCATATAATCTGTCAGTTCAGAATACCAACAAAAATTACATGTGACCCCTTATCACCTAAGTGTGAATGGTCAAGCAGAGTAGACAAACAAGATCATACTGCAGAACCTGAAGAAAAGATTGACTGATTCAAAATGAATGTGGAAGGAAATTTTGCCCGAGGTCCTATGGGCATATCAAACAACCTCGAGGTCGAGTACTGATAACACCGTTTTCTCTAGTCCACAGGGTAGAGGCTTTGATTCCAGTAGAAGTAGCAGAACCGAGCTTGAGGTTCCAATATTTCTACAAAAACATCAGATGATGAGGCCATGGCCACAAATGTGGATTTAGCAGACAAATGGCGAGAACTCGCCCTGGTCCAACTCAAAAGTAGCGGATGAGAAGATATTACAATCGAAGGGCAAACCTTCGACACTTCCGAGTCGAGGAATTGATCTTGAGAAAAGTCACACTACATACCAAGAACCCAAATGACAGTAAAATAGGCCCGAATTAAGAAGGACCATACAGAGTCACAGGTATAACCGGAAAGGGCTCATGCCAACTTGAGTCCGAATGTGGCAGACAACTGCAAAACAACTAGAACGTGGCACACTTAAAGTGGTACTACTGCAAACATATGAATATTAAATTTTATTTAAGATTTATTATCATTCGAAACTAAGTTGTGTAGGAACCTAATCAAATTCAAGATCAAGAATCACATAATAGGATCTGAAAGCACGTGTTGTACTCTTTTTCCCTTCGACCGGTTTTTTCCCGAAGTGAGTTTTATGGCAAGGTTTTTAACAAGGAAACATGAAGCACGCTACATTAGTTTTGAAGATCGGTCAAGGACCGGGGAGGAGACTGCCCATATCAGATCAATAGTATTCGAGCCCTCAAGTTTTAGCCTCAAGTACTAGGGGACTATCACACCTCGAATCAAGATTCAAAGATTTGACTTTGGAAATTTCGAAGACAATTTTATTTGACATTCAAAGCCAAGGCTTGAATAATTGGATTTATTGTAAGGTTCAAACGATCAAGTGAATCGTGCCCCGATAGTTCATTCTTGCCACGGCAGATAGTTTCTGTATCTTAGACTATTTACACTACATTCAAAGTAATAAGGTGAGAAATTCACCTTCTATACTTCATCGGTTCACGCTTATAGGAACAATATTACCTTTATATCACTTAGAATAAATATTGGATTCAAAACCTTCTAAGCCCACATGCCATAATTAACCGGGAGGATGAAACCCCAAAGGCAGTAAAAGTCCACGAGATTATGCCCAATCATTTAAAGACCCCTATGCCTACGAGTCATCCCGAACCGGGAACTGCTGGCTAACAATAAGACAAGGAAAATAGGGTTATAGAATCTCGAGGGCACCGAGCCTACGATACTGGGCCTAAATACAAAAGGCTATGGTCAAATTAAGATCCAAAGTCAGTGGAGCTTCAACCCAAATGTATAAACGACCCGGAGACGTCATAGTTCGTAAATATAAAAATTAAGGTCATCACACATTTTAAGTCTACAAAGACTATGTACGGTTTGATCAAATCAATCAATTTTGAATTTTAGCCAAGAAAAAAGCCACCTTCGGCGTAGACTAACTTTTTCTAGATTCAAATACCAGAAAATTAAGACTTCGTTTCACTTTTGTCAAATCCTTTGATGTCAAAGCATCTCAGGGCTGTAATTGACCTAGATTTTATTCGGGATTTGGAAGTTAGAAAATTTGAGCGATGACAAAATTTATGCTAAGGCAACGAAGATATACTAGTCATACTGAATCTGAGACACAAGTTATATATTTTAAGTCCTAAGCAAAAAGAAAATGCAAAACAATTACAGGACACAATGTATAGCCGAAAGGTAATTTCATATATTTACCAAAACATATTTACAGAGGAATGAGAAACGGCCCCAAAGTACAAAATATATGAGTATAAGGAAACAAAAATAACATAAACTAAGGCATTCCCTGCCTAATCTCACTTAGAGCCAAGCTCACTATTTGATCCCTCGGGTTGGTACTTCGTTTTGGCCTCGGCTTTGAATCTCTTAGCCTATTCAATATTGGCCACTACGTCAACCCCTCTAGCATGGATCTCCTCAAGAGCCTCCCTTTGATATAGCCACCTCACATACTCGGTCTTTATTATAATCGGGTCCTCGGCTATCTCGACATCAGCCTTATACTAGGCCAGCATATCCTGGGCGTCCGAGATATTATTTGAAGCCACCTCCAATTCGGACACCAACGCAGTGTACTCTTGACCAAGAGTATCTCTCTCTGCCACGGCTGAGGCGAGTTGTGCCTGGAGCTCCTCGTTCAATAGAGACCACTTTTTGGCCTTCTCTTTCATCACTCGGAATTGCACCTTGATCAATGCCAAGTCCTCTTAGTTGGTATCTTGCTCCAATATTAGGCGATACATTTTGCCTCTCAGCTCATCAGCTGAAGCCGAGACCCCGTTCATCTCAGTCCTGAGCTGGTTGATCAGAGTTATCTTTTCTTGGACCTGGTAGGTTGCGGTTTTAGCATCATCCACAGTTTAGGACGACTCAACCGGCTTCTCTTTAGTGGCCCCACCCTCATTTAATGTGGCCTCCATCCAGGGCGATGACTCGTGGATGTGGAAAACATGGTCATCTTTGGAAATGACCCTTCTCGGGACTAGAGGGGCTTCTTTCGAAGCAGCATTCACATGTTCTTCTTCAGGCACCCGAGTTAATGAGGATTCGGCCTTACGAGCATCCTCCTCAGGAGCCACCAACTCTTGATCAGCATTTTCTGAGTTATTCTGCTCTTGGTTGATTTATTCCATGTCTTCGTCATCCTCGAAAAAATCCTCGAGCTGACGAAGAGCTTCGGAGCCCGGGACTCGGGCACCCAAAGTATTTTTGGTGTTAGTCTTGACCCTGAGAATGATTCTTCTTCTCTTATTGACCTCGGCAGGAGTGCCCGAGGAGTTGGGAGATCTCTTTTTCTTCTTAGGTTTCTCCTCCTTTTCCAATGAAACTTCACCAATAGGCTGTAGAGAGGTAGAGTGTTTGGAAGAGGAGGTCGATACCACGGTATCGACGACTTCCCAAAGCTTGGTGGTCTTTGGCAAGCCTTTGAAAGAAGGAATGAGTTATGTCAATGACGAAATAAAGAGAGATAAGGAATAGATCTACCAGAAAAAATCACTTACCATGGGAATGAGCCTCCCACTTGCCTTTGGAGAGCTTATGCCACTTACGCTCGGAGTAGGTTATTTGCTTGCATATACCCTTGATTCACTCCCTCCAATGCGGGATCGCATTAGGGACTTAGGGGACAACTGCACATCGTATGAGATATGTCATGAGTGGAAAAAATAAATAAAAGAAAAACTTTGACGGCTTAAGAGGAAGTAAACTTACGATTCAAGTTCCACTTGTCAAGGAACGAAATGAATTAGGGAGGAATGAGGTCCTAGGTCTTTATCTGAACGAACCTCCCCTACCAACCTCGGTCTATGTTTTCGTCTATGTAGGAGAAGGGAGCCTTCTTCGCCCGACGACCAAGTTTGATTAACGCCCCCTCCCCTCCCCCCCCCC
>ML430349.1:9215-37528 GCA_005239525.1 Nicotiana knightiana | reverse complement strand
AAACCCCCGAATGATTCGGGGGTTTTACACTCGAAGCAAGTGATCAAACGTGAATCGTGCTCCTTCATATTGTTCGCAAAGTGGCGGAGAAGAGTCACGATCCTCCAAAAGGATGGGTGAACTCACCCGAGGAAAATGTCGTATCTCATGCAAAACTCGAGGACTACCATATCAATGGGACCAAACGTGAAAGGATACGTGTAAACCCTTAAATATCCTTCCACGTGTGTTGTGATGTCCTTGTCAGGAATGGGAACGGACACGTCCTTGCCTTCCTATTTGCAGTCCTCTTGGACACCTTGAGTGTCTCCTTGGTATTGGAGCAAACATACCTCCACGCCTCCTCATCCCGATCTCCTTGTGCGGAGGCTTTCTCTACTTTGAAGTTGTTATCTATGAAGCACCCACCGAGGACAAAATATGCAAGTGGAGGTCCCGGGGCTACTACCAAAGGCACTACCTCAATGTCGGTGGCCGAGCAAGAGGGCGTCGGTGCGGTGTTTTGGGTTACCCATTTTGAAGTCTTCTCCATACCTATCTGAGAATATAATGATCTGGGGATCTGATATGAAGTTTTTTATGAAGATTTGAAGATAAGATATGGAGGTTCAAAGATGAACTATAAAAATATGAAGGTATGAAAAACAAGTGGTGAAGGCTTGAAGGATCGACGAACGGGTTAAGATAGGAAAAACTCGAAGGTAACATAGGGAAATTTGAAGTCATAAAGTAAAAAAGTGAAAGTGAGAAACCAGAACTTTTATAAGGAAAGAGTAATAATTGCGAAACATTTTGAATTCGGTAACTACCGAGGGTGTTTAATTGATGAACGACGCGTGTCCAAAGTCAAAGCGACGTGACTGATGAGACGTTTCGGTTCGTCAGCTCGTGCATGATTTACAAGAGAAGGAATCGGGGTCAATTAGTCACTTATCATTGCTCCTATAATCTACTCTCTGAGAAGTGATGGGATTATTTGTATGAGGGTGAAATCTAGGATAGAGTTACCCCCAATTTCTTATTGTGAAACGAGGAACGACTTTACTTGTTACTGGCTCGAGTGAGACCGAAAATACCCATAGATCGAAACCAAGAACAGATGAATGATATAACGGGTCACAAGCACGGCCGAACCTAGAGGGAATCAAGCTCAAGTGAGATGAAGAATCGATGGTAAAGGAAAGGCGGTTAATGGAGAAAAATAAGGATCTGAAATATCCTCCATCAGCCGGCTATTGTAGCGCTCGGTATTGGCTGCGGATCTTATTTTCATGGGAGAGAAGGAAGGAAAAGATATTTTACTTTATTTAGACTTGTACACTGGTTAAATCTCCTATACTATATAAAGAGGAGGACCCCTTCATTTTTTTGGGTCACTTCCTTCACGCATAGCAAGGCAATAAAATTCACTTTAGCTCTCAACAATCGTTTTAAGTGCTTTTTAGTTATTTACCCGTTTATTCGGATCAGAGATCTATCTCGAGGGCTCAATTGAGACCAACCGTTCGCATTTAAGCTAAGCGCGAGGCTTAATTGCTGCATCACTTTGGTTTGATTGTTTCATCTCATTTCAATTCAACTATTTATTGTTCTTTGATGATTTGTGTTAAATTAAACCATGACTAGCTCAAGAGGTTATCAAGGGGGTATAATCATGCTCATCCAAAAACTTGTAATTTCCAAAAGTTTCTATGCCAAGATAGATCGGGGGAAGTTGTATCACAAGAAACAAGAGTTTTCTCTCCTTCTACCGCCTTCTTTTAATACTCTGGGCATGGCAGGGTTGGGTTAAAGTTTTTACGAGATAAGACTTTACCCACCCTGCACATCTTACCATCCCTATGAACGTGAGTAGGAAAAAGAAAACATTAACATGGGAATTGTATTTTATCTTAAAGTCTCCATGCTATTCTACAACCTAAACAGCACCTAAACTACACTACCATCCCCTAGGACGGGTAGGTTAGTGCAAGTAGTAGGCCTCCAACAAACAGCTAATTACAAAACACTTCTGTGGTATCCTATTGAATCGCTGAATCCTTTCAGACATTCTAAGAAAATCTATTTTTTCTACAAACTCATTCTTGATCTGTGTTACAAACTCATCAATATTTACAGTAATTCCTCTAAAACGTTTTCAGCTCTTAGCTCTCCATACATGGTATATCCCGGTATATCACAAAGCTGCTAGTACTTATTCCTTCTGTAACTGCTTCCAATGTTTACTCTTTATCTTTCCTAACACCTGCTTCACTTCACCAACTGGAATCAGAATTCCAGTCCATTGTGTTAGTGCAATTATGATTCTTCTTATCCAAGCACAATCCACAAAATGATGTGTTGATGTTTCCTCCAGCAGCTCATTACATAGACAATAGTTATCATTATCCACATGAAGATTAAACTTTGTCGCTCCTTTTCTACCCCAAAAAGATATATGTTATGCATTGTGGGTTGAAGAGTTTTTTCAATTAAAGTGACAAATTTGAGTAGAGATTATTTTATTTACAATTCGCTACTTGGAATTAATTTTTCGGTGATCCAAGTCATCTTTTATTTGAATCCCTCATCAAAGGAAGGCTTGACTTTATATTTATCGGTCCACGAAAATAATGTTCGGGTAAGGAATTCTGTAACGGGGAGAAGGTGAAGGCATTTTCGAGTCCCATGGTTCTAGCAAGGGCGCATTATTGACTTAAAACTTGGCTTGAATTAAATTTGGGACAAACTATGATTTATATGATTTTCATGTTTTACATATCCGCTTTTATCTCTTGATTATTAGAATTATTAAACGAAATGATTTGGATAATATTACGTTGTCATAGCCACGCTATGCAAGTGAATGCGTGATCGAATAACAAAATTAATTAATTTATCATAATTGCGCCTCGCAAGAGAATCCAAAATCATGACAATCAATTATTTGTAGTACTTTTGAGAATTACTACATTTGAGAAAATTATTAAAAGTCAATTACCGCCGCTACGCAAGAGAATCCGCAATTTTAGCAAAGGATTAACTAAAACTAATAGGTATGGTATGAGGTTATTTAACTAATTTTGTTGAATGTTAAACATCTCGCTATGCAAGTGAGTCCGTGAACAAAAAAGTTAAGGCGCATTTACTAGCTGCTTAGCTTAAATTAATTAATAAGGAGACTAATTCGTAAAGTTATTTTAATAAAAGAAAAATCTTATTTTTATTGAGATGACTTGACTAAATAAAATTATAAAACTTGGAAAAACTTTGCTTATTGGATTTATGACGGCATTGAATAAGCTACTTTAAAGAAACGTAAGGAAAAGGGGATCAATTTGTGGATTATACTAATATTGGGTCTGCTGGAATAATTAAAAGACACGGGCTAGCAGAAATATCATTATGGGCCTACAAATTTCACCTTGGACCTTAAAGGGTTTCAACTAAATTAAATCCCACCCCACAACCACTAATATTCGAAAATAAAGAAACCAAATAAATAACTAACACCTACAACTAATACCGAAGAACTTCATATTTGTGAACAAAATTATATTAACATAGAATCAATAACTCCAAAAAGGAATAGCTTCAAACCTAAATAAGAAAATAACAAGGCACGTGATTGTACTTTTCTTTTAACCACTTACACCCCCAAATTAACTTCCTTAATTTAATAAATGCTATAGTAATGAATGATCATCTTAACATGTAAACCCTTTTTATACTAATCAAAGACTGCTAACATTTAATATTATACTGTAAAGCTTTACATCTTTGCTTCCAAATGACACACTGCTTGTCTCACTCTACTAATATTTCCTACTTTTACATACATATAAATTCTTGATTTCATACATCACTTACTAAAATATACTTATCTGTTACCTCAAAATACACGAGCAGCTAAACCTTTTGTTAAGATATTAAACAAAAGAGATAGACATTAGTCCTTTCGAATTGAAGGAAAGGAAGAATGCAACTTCAGCTACTTGCCACATATTTATGCGCATAAATCACACGTCTAACATTAGAGCACTTTAAACAAACTCATAAAAGAAAATCAAATGGTCCAGCAATCTAAACAGGTTCAAATCTCTTTCATAGTCATCAAGAATCTACAATACAAATGTTTAAGAGTTACCTGATTTGTAACAAAATGAAATTCAGCCATGAACGAGCAGAAAATCAGCAACAAAGACAACATAAACAACGATGAAACAGCAAGAATATGAACGTTTAAACAACCCAAAAATCTTAGAGTAGAAGCCATAACCAACTCTAAAAGGCTTATCTTTTGAAAGCGTTTTCACTCTAAGAAACACTCACAAAGCTCATAATTTCAGCATACTTTCTTTATGTTCAGCTGCTGATTTTTCTCTCAAAGTTGCATTTTTAGGATGTAAAACTGTCCAACAAATGTGTGATACAGTCTGTGAAGTGAGGAAAGAGCAGCCCCTTAAATAGGCAAACAAAGTCACTTTTTGGCCGGATTTTGGTTCACCAAACGTCTATCCAAAAAGGACTGACTTTGTGTGCTAAACACTATTCAAAGGTTGTCCAAAAAGTGAAAGGACAACCTGAAAATCTGGTACAGCAGATGTAAGGAGAAAAAATATCATTTCAGCCAGCCTACTAGTAAAAGGTAGGCTATTATGATAAAATTATCTAAACTTCAGATTTTCACAATATTAGTACCAACCCATGTAATTCAAAACAAATCAAGAAACAAGTAACTAGAGTTGATTAAATTGATAAGGAAAACATACTTGTATTGCAACCAAATTGTGCATTCAAATGAACTAGATTAAAACCACTTCAACTTATGCAAATTAACGTAGGGAGGCTGAAGCTATAACATTGCACAAAACAGATTTAACATAGCATCGCTGCACTATCGGGCAATAATTAATAGCAACAAATGACCAACGATTAGACAACACGACTATTTTCAAATACACAAATGCAGCCAAAAGAATCAGTAATGACCAAAAAGAGCGAAGAAATCAAACAAAACCCAAACCTAAATAAAAAACAAAAAACAGAAAGGAAAGAAGAAAATAAAAATAAAGGGAGATAGGGTTTTACCACATGACGATATTTGAGGCGACTCGAGCAAATGAGAAGATGATAGGGACATCAATTAGCGACTGTTCAACCCCGAAACACATGTTTCTTTCGGGAAGACGCTAATACAAATGAGCTTCAGCATCTCGCCAAAAGGAAACGAGTGTCTTTGAGTTGAAAATAACCAAAAGTAGAGGTTAAGTGGTGTGGCAGTGGAAGCGGGTCGACGTTGATAGAGACAGCCGGTGGTGGTGCGGATTTTGGGAGGGGTTTGAAGGAAATGGGGCTTGTATTCGTAGAGATAAGGTTGGGAGGAAGAAATGAATTTTGGGGTAGTTTGGACGACGGGCAGTGACGGTAGTGGCGGTGGTGCAACTAGGCTTTAATTTGGCAATTTTTAGTGGAGATTTGGGAGGTTTGGGTTGTGGATCTAGAAAGAGGGTGAAGAGAGGAGAAGATTGGTGTGATTTGGGGTTGTTTAGAGGATGGCCGCCACCGGTGGGCGATTTTCGACGATGGAGGAGAGGCGACAGTGGCGGGTCTGACAGAGAAGAGAAATAGACGAGAGAGGAAGAGGAAAGTGGGAGACGAGAAAAGAAAATAGGGGAAAGTGGGGGCAAAAATTGGGAAGTAGGGTCTTTAAATATCTAATATAAGGGTGATTTATGGTCATTGGATCCAATTAAAATGGGTATTTGGGATTGAATCTCAACCACATAAACGAAACCACGTCATTTTGGTGTGTTTGGTAGGGGCATGAAGGTTGGGCGGGTCAGGTATTCTAGGGCCAACAAATTGGTCCATGTTTTGGGCCAATTTGTGCTTTAGAATGACAAGACAAAATCATTTTAACCCCATCACTCAATATTTAAGAAATATAATTCTTAAATCTACAAAAACACATAAATAAACCAAAAAAGTGCAATGTAGGAGCAAAGAAAGAGCAAAAATTTGGTATTTATTGCTGCCCCTCTTTGCTTGAGAACATGAAGAGTTTTCGTGAAAAGAAAGTGAATGTCATAGCTAATTTTTCTCGTGCATCACTCCAATGAAAGTATTTTTGAAAAATGTGACCGAACCTTGCTTCCGAGATTGACAACATATTCTTGGCTATAAAGGAATTAGGTCAGTGTAGTTCCGAGAAAATGGTAGCTAGGACTACCGGACACTGGATTTAAGACTGTTGTTGCTATTGTCATTGCAGTTACTGTTAATGTTATTGTTACTTTCCACTTACATAAAAGGAAAAGATAAGAGAACTACATATGTCTGCAAAACTAAGATTACAAAATTTCTATCTATGTGTCTTCTGCAATCAAATCTTGATATTGGCTTGATATCTTGTTTTGACCTTAGAATTGATCTTGATGGTCTTTGAAGAAACGATTATGACTCAATCTCAATTTCTTGCTTTCCTGATCCGAAATTAAGAAGATGAATCTTGAGACGCCGAGTTGCTGACAAATTATCAAAGCTAACTCCAACTATCTTGTGATCGAAAGACTTTTTTCTTCTGATGACAAACTAAAACTGCAAGCTTTAATCATCACCTCTTCTATACAGAAGGGCCTGCAAATCCATCAAAGACGAACAACGCGAACAAAATTTTCTGCCCCAGTTTGGCACTGAGAAAATTTTATGTGTTATTGGGTAAAGCTGCAGATCAACTTATTTTATTTGAAAGATGAAAAAATGAAACTAAAGGCTTCGAAAAGGTGTTCTTATATTAGGTGTAAAATTTATAAAACTTAGATTTAGGAGGTGCATATCCCATGGCTAGCATGGGAATAACTGTGAGATTTAATAACTCAAACTAGGAAGTGTGTCTCCTACGAATGAGGTTGAAGGACTTGTACTAGAAGGTGCTTCTCCTAGGAATAAAGGTTCAGATTAGGAAGTGTGTCTCCTACGATGTGAGGTTGAGGGACTTGTACTAGGAGGTGCTTCTCCTAGGATTGGTGGTTCGGATTAGGAAGTGTGTCTCCCATTGGAATAACCCAAACTAGGAAGTGTGTCTCCTACGATGTGAGGTTGAGGGACTTGTACTAGGAGGTTCTTCTCCTAGGATTGGTGGTTCGGATTAGGAAGTGTATCTCCCATTGGAATAACCCAAACTAGGAAGTGCATCTCCTACAAGTGAGGTTGAAAGGCTTGGACTAGGAAGTGCGTCTCCTAAGGTTGATAGTTTCGATTAGCAAGTGTGTCACCTATTGGAATAACTCAAACTCAAAAATGCGTCTCCAACAAGTGAGGTTGAAGGACTTGGACTAGGAAGTGTGTCTCATAGGATTAATGGTTCATATTAGGAAGTGCGTATCCTATTTTAATAACTCGAACTAATAAGTGCGTCTCCTACTAGTGAGGTTTCAAGACTTGTACTAGGAAGTCCATCTCCTAGGATTTGGTAGTTTAGATTAGGAAGTGCGTCTCTTATTGAAATAACTCAAACTAGGAAGTGTGTATCCTACGGGTGAGGTTGAAAGGCTTGGACTAGGAAGTCTGTCTCCTAGGATTGGTGGTTTAGATTAGGAAGTGCGTTTCCTATTGGAATGACTCAAACTAGGAAGTGCATCTCCTACGGATGAGGTTGAAAGGTTTGGACCAGGAAGTGCGTCTCCTAGGATTAATGGTTCATATTAGGAAATGTGTCTCTTATTGGAATGGCTCAAACTAGGAAGTTAGTCTCCTACGAGTAAGGTTGAATGGTTTGGACTAGGAAGTGCGTCTCCTGGGATTGATGGTTAAGATTAGGAAGTGCGTCTCCTATTGAAATAACTCAAACTAGGAAGTGTGTCTCCGACGAGTGAGGTTGAAAGACTTGGAGGAATGTAACCAGGGTTAGCGCCCTGTATCACTAAGAAAGAATGTAACCAGGGATTGGCACCCTGTATCGCTAATAAAGAATGTAACCAGGGGTTGGCGCCCTGTATCACTAAGGTGGAATATAATCAAGGGTTGGCGCTCAAACTAGGAAGTCTGTATCCTACGAGTGAGGTTGAATGGCTTGGACTAGGAAGTATGTCTCCTAGGGTTGATGGTTTAGATTAGAAAGTGCGCCTCCTATTGAAATAACTCAAACTAGGAAGTGTGTCTCCTACGAGTGAGGTTGAAAGACTTGGAGGGAATATAACCATGGGTTGGCGCCCTAAATAACTGAGAAAGAATGTAACCAGGGGTTAGCGCCCTGTATCATTAAGAAAAAATGTAACCAGGGGTTGGCGCCTTGTATCACTAAGAGGGAATATAATCAAGGGTTGGCTCCCTGTATCAGTGAGAAGGAATGTAACCAGGGGTTGGCACCCTGTATTACTAAGAGAGAATATAGACAGGGATTGGCACCCTGTATCACTGAGAGAATGTAACCAAGGGATGGCGCCTTGTATCACTTAGAGAGAAAGTAACCAGGGATAGGATATCGTGTATTAAAGTGGAGCTTCACTAAGGATTAGTGTACCTTAGGTTGGAAAATATAGTTAGGGATTGGTGTACCCTATACTAAACATGCGACTAGGAGTGGTCTGCCCTATGTCAAAATGGAACCTCAACTAAGGACTGATGTACCTTATGCTGGAAAATGCAGTGGTTGATTATGTGATTATAGGCATATCTAGAAAGAAAAAGTACTTACTTTGAAGAATTTACCTTTGCTGACATTCTTCCTTTGAGAACTTCATTTCTACACTACTTTGTTTCGTACTTCAAACAAAGAAAGATTTGTGACTTTTCAAAGTGTTAGTCGGTTTGTGGCCTTGATTCCCTGAGTAGTCTGAATTCACAGTGGCCTTCTGAAGAAGAACTAATTCTTTCAGCGCGGTACTGAGTTACTCAGATAATCTATATTGCTTTCTGGAGACCTTGGCTTTCTATCGTTTCCCCCGACTGTTTTGTACCAGGATGTCACACGGTATCAGTTTATGTCGGTGGTGCTATCAGCTTTTCCCATGAAGAAAGCCTTGCTTAACGACTGTTTTGATTTCCTTGAAACACTTTGTTCGGCTTATCAGAGGAAATCACAGTTGGATTTGTGCCTTTGTCTGTGCCGTGTATGCCCCACATCCTTTGTTTTGCACTTCCGTGAAATAGTGACCAATTTTGTGGCCCTTTCATTGTTGGCTTCTAGGCAAATAAACCAACTTCTCTTTGGAACTTCCGTTTGCATGAACCCTCGGATCTTACTTAACCTCAACAACTTATTGTGCATGTTTCTTCCTGGGTTATGTACTTTTTGATGTGCTAGGATTGAACTCGCTTTGTACATTTAGAAAGCTGGTAACAAATTTGAAATTATTTCTTGTGTGTTTTAACAAAGACTGCCTCAAAATAATAATGCAAATGGACACAATGACGCTATGTTAAAGTGAGAAGGAATAGTATTTAACTAAAAATGTCGCTTTTGGGGGAAAGAAAAGTATGAAATCTCTTGAATATGGTAGCTAACTTTAATGATCATGACATGCATTTTGGACTAAGCATCCAAATCTATCCAACCAATCTATCCTTTCTTTTGTTGTTCCCTTTCGACATTGAAGTTAGCCTCTTTCTTTCAATCATTTGCATCAAATCACAACTCACCTTCAACCAGTAGTGCCCCGAAAGGTTTTCACCAACCGGCCTCTCTCATTTATTTATCTCTACTTACCATCACCTTATAGTTCCCATGAGGATTTTCACCAATAAGACTCTCTCATTTTCATCCATTATCGTGTTTTGCTCTTTTTGTTTTGTGCGAGCGACTTGACATTATTCTATGTGGTATGACAATTGTTGCTTATTGTGTGCTTTCATTGGCATTCTAAAAGACTAATTGGAAGGTATTTTTTTGGAATTCATTTGAGAGGGTTAGAAAGAAAGGGTCACATTAAGGCTCAAAATAGACTCAAGATGATAGGGTTGTATTTTACAACTCTTAGAATCGACTCTTCATAAAAACATAAAAAAAAAAAAATTTACCCCAGTTTGAGATACTGGGGAATTTTTATTTTTGATTTGGTTAGATAGAACCCTAGTGTAGAGCTGCCTATGCATCTTTTAAAGGAATCAAGCCAAACGTAGTTCAAATTGACACGAAAGATTTCTTTGTTGTTCTTCTTTTCATTTTTCATTTTTCTTTTCTCCTTTCCTTTTCTTCTCTTCTCTTTTTTTATAATCAAATTGTCCTAACTCCTATTTTTTAGTGGCATGGATATTCGATTTTTTTTTTTACTCTACACTTGATTCCAAAAGAGGGGGTTGAAGAAAAATAAAACAAGCTCAAACGGAGTAACGAAGGGTATAAAGTGTTTGGGTAGCAGAAAAAAGGGCCTCCCAACCTCAAGAATGCCAAACATTCTATCTCTTCTCAGGTTCGGCATTGATGGACATGAATTCCTTCTTGGTTTTGCCAGTTGTATAGCTCCGTAGTCAATATCTTGTTCACAACAAATGACCTTCGACAAATTGGAGCCACCTTTTCTTGGTCTTTGCCTTAATGTGAAATGATGCACTTCAGTACCAACTAATCCATTTTAAATTCCCTGGAATGCACCTTCTTTGGAGATTTGGGTCATCTTCCATGATATGATTAGATTATGGCAGGCTGTGGCCAAAAAGCCTTTCATCAATTAGTCCAACTAGGCTTAAAAACTTTCAATTATCCTTAAGTTGGTATTCATGATAGGTTTGAGATAAACATCTTAACCTCTACGGATATGACTATATTAGTTCCATGTGACACATGCTTATCATCAAAGTTCTTCAACCTCTTATTTATCCTTCGAGTGTCTTTTCTCGATTCAATTCAAGACTAAACAGGCTTTCTAAAATCTAGCCGAAAACTCTTCATGCATTTCATGTCACTAAAATTGGCGTGAAAAGAACTATATATGCAAAAGAACCATGCACAATGGATTAAAACAACAAAAAGGAAAAAGTTGCATTTTATTGATTAAATAATCCAGATGATAGAAATTATGACAAACTAAGTTACCAAGACTCCTTCTTGGAAAGGTGTGGAGTGGATTTCCAATTATCAAGCTCAACATCTTAGCTACGAATTTGTGCATCAGCATCAAACATGACCTTCAACAATTTTGATTGCCTTGCATTCAGTGGATAGGTTCTTGACATTTTTCACCATACCATCCCCATGTTCTTTATCATTGTAAATCATCCGAATAATGCGTGCTTGGTCATGACGTTTAGGATGCCATTATCTTGGACTACGAGAATTCCTTCTTGAATCATCATTTCTATTCCTTTTTCAAATCCAGATAACCCTCAATGTTGTGCCCCTGGACATTAGAATGGTACATGCACCGTACATCAGGGTCAAAAACTTTTGCATATGGATCAGGAATATACCCTTGAAGCGGCTCAATAATGCCACAATGTTTTAGCCTTTCAAACGAACTTGTGTAGGATTCTACGATTGGCATGAAATTGTCCCTTTGCTTATGACCCCTTTCGCAATCTTGTTTTGGACGAGGGTTGTACGGTGATTGAGAGTTCTGTTGTCGCAGACGAATGTATGTTAAATTTGGGGCCCGCATATATTCGCGATTGTATGGTTTGGAAAAAGACTTAGCATTGAATGTTGCATACTGTGGAGTAACTGAGTATCGTGGATCCGGGGGTTGAGATGTTCCTCTTTGGCCTTTTTTTGCCTGTGATGCCATCATAGCCTCCTCATCTTTCTTCTTTTGGTTAACAAGGTTGTCCGGCCTATTATGGATTTCTTGGTTGGCTACTTTAAGAGTCGCTTGACTTATAATTCGGCCAGTATTGAGGCCATTCTCGACCATTTCTCCTATCTTGATTTCATCAGCAAAAGGTCTGCCCATTGCGGACATCATATTTTGAAAATAATCAGGATCCTGAGCCTAAAGAAAGAAAAGGATTAACTCATGGTCATCCATCTGTGGCTTAACTCTAGATGCTTGCTCACTCCACCTAACGGCATACTCCCTGAAGCTTTCAGTCAGGTTTTTCTTCATATTGGACAAGGAACTGCAATCTGGCGCAATATCAATGTTATACTGAAATTGTTTGATGAAGGCTTGGGACATGTCGTCCCAAACATTCCAGTGAGATATATCTTGGTCAACGAACCATTCACACCCCTACCAGAATCTCCCTAAAATAATCCATCAACAACTCTTCATTTCTTCCTGCAGCCCTTAGCTGATAGCGATACCTTTTCTAGTGGGCGAAAGTGTCACCCGTGTCTATCATATTTCTAAAATTTTGGGGTCTTGAAACCTGGTGGCAAATGGATTTGAAGGATCATGCATAGATCACTGAATGAAACACTTTTGTGACCACCTAGTTCTTGTATGTTCTTTATGTTCTGCTAAAGACTTTTCATTTTTCTGGCCAACTCATATGGCTCACCCATCTTGGCAACTTTTTTAGTTTCAAACAGGTGAGTCGTACTGAGAAGTCTGATTGTATAGAGCCGAGACCCTGAAAGACATGTTTGAATATTAGTATTTTTCCATCATAAGCATGAGATAATGGCTCATTATTTGTCCTCATCACAGGAGGTGGTGGAAAATTTGAATACATAGGCACACCAAACACGACGAGAGATGTGTTCCTAATCGATGTGGAAGGAGGGTGCACATTAAAGGTACCAGGGCCGACATGGAAGCTGTAGTTTGACACATACGCTAGTGGTAGAATGTGATAGGTCGTGGCAGGGAGCGGTGGTTGAGTAGCCTGGGGTATGGTGGAAGTTCCCTCAAAGGGACCCTGAGGCGGAGGCTGACCAGAGACCCAAGCCTGATACACATCATTCAGTTAATGTTTCAATCTTCTTACTTCCTCCGACTCTTGCTCAACCGATTGACCCTGAGGGTCGTCACTGACAAACTCGATTTCATCATTGTTAGCCATCGCTACCTTCCCCTTAGATCTGGTAAAGTAATGATGTGTTGCCAGTTTCACCACTAACCGACCACCTTAAGCTTACTATATAAGAGGCAACAAACGTGTTAGGGTTAAGCATTTTATAAATACGAATCACATGTAAATGTTCTATGCTCCTGACATTATCATCATCTCTAACATGCTTTTGGAAGGCTTCATGTTTCGTTCCGGCTTATAAGGTTGCTGCTTATTGACGCTCTTATTTATTCCTCTCTTTTTTTTCGCTTTGTTTACACCTTGCCTTATTTTATAGCCGTTGAAAAATACTTTGATCGAACCTTTTGGGGGTTGCCTACGTATCATGTCGATGCATGAATCAGATCATTACGTAATTCAAGGACATGGCCGTTTGTTGTTTTTTTTAATTTACAAAACAAAGTTTTCCTCTTCTTTTAATGTACAAAAAACAACATCTTTTTGGTTCATTTTCGAATTTTTTCTAAAATAATATCTTTTTCATTGATTGTCAAATTTTTCTTTTTTTTTATTTTTGATACAAGACAAAGGAAAATTACATAAAGATACAACCTAAAAGACAAATATTTAAACAAGATCGGACTCGACTCAAAAACAAACTTTTGTTTTAATAATAGAAGGCAAAACAACAAGACTCAAAACACCAAAATACTCTTAGAGACTCGATGATTACAAATGAACAATCAAAGTGGACTACCAACTAAAAGAAGACTTTGATCTCTATAGGAGAATCCACCAGCATCATTATAGTCAAGGTGCTTATTCCTGCCGCTGACCTCTCATATCATGGTATATGCGCTCAAATCTGCGGCAATGTGGCGTGCAAAGTTGGGCGCTGCCGTAGAAAATTGCTCTCGGGTCAAACCCTGACAAGTCACACACCCTCGAGCGGTATAAGTAGCCACTTCATGGACCCTTCTTCTATCATGCTCCTGGCTCTAACTTAAAAATTGGATTTGTCGCTCATGGTTATTGGCTATGTCCGATATATATATCCGCCTCACGTTGTAACTCTAGATTCAGGTGGTTCTGAACCTTTTCTAGCTCATTCTCTACTTGGTTCTTACCAGATTCTGTAACCTTGTCTTGAGCTCTTAGATTATGGATGATAAGGTTGTACTGCATTTGTTCGTGCTTTGGAATGGCTGCATGTTACTGAGCAGCAGCCCTTATTCTCGCTTGCCGAAGTTGTGCTTGAAGTGCTTGAACCTCATGTGTCAATCTGATTTTCTCCTTTCAAACTAAATGCACTACAAATATCTATTCACGTTGGCGATACTTATATCCCTACAGAGAGCCCAGATGATGTATTCATAGTCTCTTGTTATTTCTTCCTTGACATGCCCTACTCTTGTTCTGATTTCAGTCTCCCACTCTGTTGTGCTTTTCAGAACTATCTCTTTCCTGGATCCAAAAGCATCTTGGTCATAGAACAACTCAAAATATGTCGGGTCTAACTCTTCTCAATCCTGATCTTCCACCATAGTGTGAAATTCAAGGACCTTAATTTCATCCCAAACCTGCTGAGCATAAGCCTCACGAACAAGATACTCTGATATTACCTCCCACGTGAATCTTTGCATGTTATCCAATGTGGGCACTACATGTTTTCGACCTAACTGGGCACTACATAAAAAACGAATGGTGGTAAGACATGTATATGAATTTTCTTGGTGAGAACCAGTGGTAGTTCCATGTGATTTCAGTAGCGGTCAACTTTTGAAGATGCCCTCTCTATGCTTCGACTCCTTTGGGAAAGATACTATCTTCAGTCAAATCTTCAAACCCATCTCAAAAATCATAGTTGCTCCAACGAACACTAAAATTTACCCGTGGGGGGTGAATGAGAAACTGCTCTAAAAACCATATTTGGAGTATGATGTTACAGCCCGCAAAGAAATCATTTCCTTTCGGACACTTGTTCAGGGCACGGTAAATATCGGACTCTACCATAGGAATGATAGTGACGTCCTTTACATGCAACAAAGTGGTGACTATGCCACATAATCGAATATCAATATTTTTGTCATGCATCAAGAAAACCATTATATTGTCCCTAGAAATGCCACTAGGAATGCTTTCTGCCCATGGCTTTGCCAAGCTTTGTATCCAATTTTATTATCAAGCTCTTTTTCATGATTTGAAAATCCACCTGGACATCTATCCTTTCGTATAAGAAATCCAATCGAACAAGCCCTCGTTCCACAGTTGCTATTTCATTTTGGCTGATTGTCATGCTCAAGGAACTTACTGCCAGCGACATCCCTTGGAGCCAAGGGTCTCTTCTTCCAAAGCTCATCACCTAACCTTGTGTATCCAGCTAACTCCTCCAAAGTGGGAGTCATTTCAAAACCATTAAGACAGAATACGTTGTTATTAGGATCCCAAAAATGCGCCAATGCCTCGATTAAATCTCTCCTTGGGTTGATCTCCATAATGTTCATAAAGTGACCCAGGTGGTCCTTTATCTTTTCCTTCTCACAAATGCCCATATTTTTTCACCATTGTCTCAACAACATGGGTGTTTTATGCACAAACCAAATCTGTGGGGGTCGTCATCTTTTGGTCTTTTGTCAAATCTTCTTTTCACTGTATCCATATCGCACGTAAGTGGAAGAACATGAGGTTAGGACAAATGCAAGCTTAGATAATACAAAAATATTTGATACTTTGGGGTTTGACTCATGAAAGTTAGACATGACAATGTCGGACTCAAGTAACCGACCCTAACCGTGTTTTGAAGTGAGGGTTTACTGAAATTGTGCGGACACTCTCGTTGGGAGATGATGCAATTTTGAAAGACCGGTCAATTATGGCCATAATGGTAAGAGTTGACCGATTTGGACGGGGCTCCGAACCATAAAAGGGTTGCCTAGGTATCTTGCATAGGGTCAGGAATCGAGTGCTCGTAGTTCGAATAAGAGACAAAACTGGACTACAAAGCTTTCTTACGAAAACGAACCTTTTGCACTTTCAATGAAGCTTTTGGGGAAGTCCCTGCAAAATAGCTTAACATAGGGACAAAATGATAAAAAGTTGACAAAATAAATAAAATAGCTACTAATACGAAAACGGCCCTTCGATACTCCCGAGAGAGGCTTAAAGATTGTCTCGAAAAATATAGGGACAAAATAATAAAAAGCATACAAAATAAAAAATGGCTATTTTTTAAAAAATAGCCCTCCGGTACTTCTGTGGAAGGTTTATGGCTGTCTCGGCAAAACGGCCAGACATGATGGCCAAACAGTAAAAGATGACAAGAAATAGCAATTTTTTGCTTAAAAAATTTTTAGGCACATGCGAAATTTTTATGTTTTTTTTTTGAAAAATGTGAGCTGAACCTGATGGAGGTTGCCTACGTATCTAACCGGGTAGTGAGAATCAAACCCGCATAGTTCGATGAAATCGACTATTTTTTTTATATTTTTATGAAAATTAATCTTTCTACCTCATGCCAGACTATTACAAAATCTTAATAAAAAAAAGATTATTTGTACTAAACTAGGAGAATGATTATTTCTTTTAATCCCGCTCAACTAATTTTTTAAAGCCGGTCAACAATGCAAGTAAGCCTTTTAAATGATTTAACAAGTAGCACACAAGTGAATATGATGGTCTCAAAGAGGTACCTGTCCTAAAACATAACTCGGCCCCTGTGCCGAGAGCTGATAAGTCAAATGCATATGATACAAATAAAGTGAACCTACTAGGGATATCCAGCATGAGGTTTGTTCTTCTAGGTTTAAATCCTAGTGGAGAAGGTATCTAGAATGCCTTACTCGAGCGGACAACTCGAGCCGATAAGGGTCAGTGTACCTGTAGTATTACTTTCTGGCTTAGCTGGTAGTGCTCCCCGCCCAAAACATGTGTGAATAAAATCTTTCGCCGGGTAACAAGCACCTGGGCTATCTCAAAGAAAGCGGGCTATGTCGAGCAAATGTCCTATTCTAATTTCAAGAAGACTAAGAGGGGGTGCATGAGAAGACAATTTATATGTACAGTTCAACAATATCAAATCGGTAAAAAGCAGGAAAATAGCATATTAAGCCCAAATAAATCACATTATATACAAAATTAATAAAACCAAATAAAACTCAACATGTACAAGCTCGAATTCTGGTTGTCCACAGCAGAGTTTCCAGAGGTGTCACACCCTTTTTCTGCCCCCAAAAGATATATTTGTGGGTTAAAGAGCTTTTCCAATTAAAGTGATAAATTTGAGTATGGATTATTTTATTCACAGAGTCGCCACTTGGAATTGATTTTTCGGTGTTCCAAGTCACCTTTTATTTGAATCCCTATTCGAAGGAAGCTTTGACTCTATTTTAATCAGTCCGCAAAAATAAAGTTCGGGTAACAAATTCTATTGACCGGGGAGAAGGTGTAAGGCATTCCCCGAGTTCCATGGTTCTAGCACGTTCATTTTATTGACTTAAAGCTTGGCTTGAATTAATTTCGGGACAAACTGTGATTTATATAATTTTTATATTTTACCTATCCGCTTTTATCTCTTGATTATTAGAATTATTAAACAAAATTATTTGGATAATATTATGTTGTCGTAACCACGCTACGAGTGAATGTGTGATCGAATGACAAAAATAATTAATTTATCATAATTGCGCCTCGCAAGCGAATCCTAAATCATGACAATCAATTATATGTACTACTTTCGAGAAATTACTACATTTTAGATAATTAATTTTTGAAAATTATTAAAAATCAATTATCGCGCTACGCAAACGAATCCAAGATTTTACCAAAGGATTAACTAAAACTAATGGGTATGGTATGAAGTTATTAAACTAATTTATTGAATCTTAAACATCACGCTACACAAGCGAGTCCGCGAATGAAAAAGTTAAAGCGTACCTACTAGTTGCCTAGCGTTTAAATTAATTAATAAGAATACTAAGTCGTAAAGCTATTTTAATAAAAGAAAATTTTGATTTTTATTGAGATTACTTAACTAAATAAAAATATAAAATTTGGGCAAGCTTTTCTTATTGGATTTATGACGGTATTGGATAAGCTACTTTAAAGAAACGTGAGGAAAGGGGGATCAACTTATGGACTATACAAATATTGGGCATGCTGGAAAGACATGGGCTAGCTGAAATATCATTATGGGCCTACAAATTTCAGCTTGGATCTTAAAAGGTTTCAACTAAATTAAATCCCACCCCACAACCATTTATATTTGAAAATAAGGAAACCAAATAAATAATTAACACCTACAACTAATATTGGAGAACATCATATTTGTGAACAAAATTGTAGTAACATAGAATCAATAACAAAGCCAAACAAGAATAACTTCGAATAAGAAAATAAAAAGGCACGTGAGTGTACTTTTCTTTTAATCACTTCCACCCCCAAATTAACTTCCTTAATTTAACAAATGTTATATTAACAGTGATCATCTTAATATAAAACCCACTTAATACTAATCAAAGATTGATAACATTTAATATTGTATCCTAAAGCCTTACATCTTAGCTTCTAAATTACACACTGCTTGCCTTATTCTACTAATATTTCCTACTTTTACGCACATATATATTCCTGATTTCATACATCACTTACTAACAAACACCTATCCATTACCTCAAAATATACGAGCAGCTAAACTTTTTGCTAAGACATTAAACAAAAGAGACAAACACTAGTCATTCCGAATAGAAGGAAAGGAAGAACGCATCTTCAGCTACTTGCCACATATTTATGTGCATAAGTCAGACATCTAACATTAAAGCATTTTAAACATACTCATAAAATAAAATCAAATGGGTCCATCAATCTAAACAGGTTTAAATCTCTTTCATAGTCATCAAGAATCTGCAATACAAAGGTTTAAGAGTTACCTGATTTGCAACAAAATGAAATTCAGCAGTGAACGAGCAGAAAATCAGCAACAAAGACAGCATAAACAACGATGAAACAACAGTAATATGAATGTTAAACTGCCCAGAAATCTTAGAGCAGAAGCCCAGAACCAACTCTAAAAGACTTATCTTTTGAACGAGTTTTCACTCTGAAAAACACTCACAAAGCTCACAATTTCAGCATACTTTCTTTATGTTCAACTACTGATTTTTCTCTCAAAGTTGTGTTTTTAGGATGTGAAAACTGTTCAACAAGTGTGTGATGGAGTCTGTGAAGTGAGGGAAGAACAGCCCCTTAAATAGGCAAATAAAGTCACATTTTGGCCAGATTTTAGTTCACCAAAAGTCTGTCAAAAAAGGACTGACTTTGTGTGCTAAACATTGTTCAAAGGTTATACAAAAGGTGAAAGGCCAGCCTAAAAATTTGCTATAGCAAAAGCAAGGAGAAAAAATATCATTTTAGCCACCCTACAAGTAAAAGATAGGCTACTAGTACCCTATTTTATGATAAAATTATCTATACTTCAGATTTTTACAAATCAAGAAACAAGTAACTGGAGTTGATTAAATTGATAAAGCAAACATTATTGGATTGTAACCAAATTGAGCATTCAAATGAACTAGATTAAAACCACTTCAACTTATGAAAATTAACGTAGAGCGGCTGAAGCTATAACATATTGCACAAAAGAGATCTAACATAGCATCGGTGCACTATTGGACAACATTTAATAGCAACAAACGACCAATGATTAGACAATACGACTATTTCAAAATACACTAATGCAGCCAAACGAATCAGCAATGACCAAAACGAGCAAATAAATCAAGCAAAACCTAAACCTAAATCAAAAACAAAAACAGAAAAGGAAAGAAAGAAAATAAAAAAGGGAGGTAGAGTTTTACCACACGACGATATTTGAGGTTACCCGAGAAAATGAGAAGATGCTGGGAACATCAATTAGAGACTGTTAAACCCCGAAACACACGTTTGTTTCGGGAAAATGCTAATAAAAATGAGTTTCAGTGTCTCGCTAAAAGGAAATGAGTGTATTTGAGCTGAAAATAGCCAAAAGTAGAGGTTAAGTGGTATGGCAGTGTCGACGATGATAGCGGCAGCCAGCGGCAATGTGGATTTTGGGAGGGGTTTGAAGGAAGTGGGGCTTGGATTTGTGGAGAGAAGGTTGAGAGGAAGAAATGGTGAAATTTTGGGGTAGTTTGGACGACGGGAAGCGGCAGCAGTGGTCGCGATGCAACTAGGGTTTGATTTTGTCAATTTTAGTGGGGATTTGGGTTATGGATCTAGAAAAGGGTGAGGAGAGGAGAAGATTGGTGTAGTTTGGGGGTGTTTGGAGAATGGCCGCCGCTGGTGGGCGATTTCCGACGGCGGAGGAGAGGCGGAAATGGAGGGTCTGGCAGAGAGGAGAAAGAGAAGAGAGAGGAAGAGGAAAGAAGGAGAGGAGAAGAGAAAGTAGGGGAAAATTGGGGCAAAATTTGGGAAGTGTTGTCTTTAAATATCTAAGATAAGGGTGATTTATGGCCATTGGATCCAATTATGATGGGTATCTCTGCCACTTAAACGAAACTACGCTGTTTTGGTGTGTCTAGTAGGGGCATGAAGGTTGGGCGAGTCAGGTACTCTTGGGCCAATTTATGCTTTAAAATGACAAGACCAAATTTTTTTAACCCCATCACTCAATATTTAAGAAATCTAATTCTTAAATGTACAAACACACACACAAATAAACCAAATAAAGTGCAATGCAGGAGCAAAGAAAGAGCAAAATTAGATATTTACAAACTTCTTTAGCCTTTCCTTGGTGAGTAGTTTATCATGCACTGCCAGCCATTTAACAAATCTATGCTTGGCTTGTGGAATAGAATTCCAAATTAGTTTTTCAATTCTTAGTCTATTATGCTGACCTAGTAAAGAGATGTAAGTTCCCGAAATTGAATAGCTTCCCCCGGGATTCAGAGTATCCACTTTAAGGGAGTTGATCTTTTCCTAATATCAACTACTATCAACATGAGGTTTATGAGTCCGAATATCTTGGTTATGCCTCATATATATACCAGGTACCCATTGCACCCATAATGAATCTTTTTTGCTAGCCAACTTCCACAATAGTTTACCAGCCGATGCAATGTTCCACCTCCTACTACCTTTGTATTCAACCCTCCCAACTTCTTTGGCCAACATATTTTCTCCCAAGCCACAAGTGAAATTTTCCTCTTTTCTTCGGTGCTAACCATAAGTATTCTCTATATTTTCTATCCACATCATTCAAGACACTTTTGAGGAGTATTAAGGCTGCCCTCCAGAAACTGTGAATTGAGAATAGAACAACATTAACCGCCTGTAGACTTCCAGCATACGACAGTTGCTTAGAGTAGATTGTAGTAATCCATTGTGTAATTTTTCTATGAGTTGATGGCATTCCATTTTACTCCATTTCCTTGAAGAGAGGGGCAATCCGAGGTACCTTACTAGGAAAGTACCTAAGGTAAATAAAGTGATATGAATTAACTGCTCCCTGATGTTGTCATCTACCCCTGCCAAGAATATGTTGGACTTATCCATTTTATCCCTCGATCCTGTGGCATTACTAAAATGAGATAGTTGATTCCATAACTCTAGACACTTATTGTGCATTTCCTTTGCATGAAATCATTAAGTCATCTGCAAATATCAAATGTGTAAGCTTAAAATGTTTGCACATAGGATGATATATCAGGTAGTTCTCCCATACACTTCAGTGTCCTTGATAAGTATTCCATAACAAGCACAAATGGCAAGGGAGACAGAGCCTCCTTGCCTTAAGCCTCTCCCCCAGCAAAAACCCCATGCCTTTCACCATTTACTTTGACTATGTACATAGGAGAAGTAACACAAGTCATAATTAATTTAGTGAACTTAGTAGGAAATCCACATCCATCCAGGGCTTCTTCAATAAGTTCCCAACTTACCATATCATATGCCTTTCGTAGGTCGATTGTCATCAAACATCTTGGTGAGGCTTGTCTATTTTAGTGTCTAAGTAGATTATGGAAAATTAAGACATTGTGTACCATTGACCTCCCCTGACTAAAGGTTGATTGATTGTTTGCCACAATTGAATTAATGGCCATCTTCGATCTTCTACAAATAAGCTTAGATATGTATTTATATAATACATTATAGAAGGAAATATGTCTGTATTGGCTAGAAGTCTCATGTGTATTAATTTTTGGAATAAGAGAAATATTGGTAGCATTTAATTTCTTGAGTAGCTTCCCATTGTTAAAGAACTCAAGAACTGCCTCCTTACCTCCTTACCCACTATGTTCCATGTGACTTTAAAGAATCCACTTCCATACCCATCCAAACCTGGACTTTTGTTACTATCAATCTTGAATAAAGACTGCTTGACATCTTTGGTTGTGTAAGGCTGGATCAATACAATCTATTGATCCACAGTAAGTGTTGGCCCTATCACGCCCCAAAATTCACTAAAGGTCGTCATGACGCCTAACACAGCCGTCAGGCAAGCCAACCGTGATTGATCAACTTGTTTACTCATTTATTACTTTAAAATCATAACTTTCATTAATTAAATAGAATAAAATAGAATTTACAGGGTAAATGATAATATTTACACGAACTATAATAATGAACAACCCATAGGAACCCCCAAAATCTGATTTCACAAATGCATGATCATCAACTAGGAAATATAATAAAATACAACATCTACCTGGAATATAAATTAGACAGGAGAATATAAATAACTCTGATGAAGACTCTGCAATCTGCGGATCGTAACATGAAATGCAGCTCACGGTAAAGTCCCCGCAATAGCCGTATTTTTGCGCTCAAAAGACCACCAGACATATACGTACATGCACATAAGTGCAGCAAGTGTAACATGAGTACGTAAATCAACGTGTACCAAGTAAGTATCTAGCCTAACCATGAAGAAGTTGTGACGAGGAGTCGATATCGACACTTACTAGTGATCCAATAAATCATATACAGTAAGAAGTAAATATATGTGAGGCAAAATAAATAAATAAAATAGCAAGTATAAATATGTGGTAAAATTCTCCTCTCAACAATAAACTGAAGCTCTCAGCTAGTAATTACCTCCTCAATCGGAGTGTATATATATATAATGGACCTTACCAGATAGGTCGTCATAGTTCAAATCAAGAAAACTCACAGATACACTGGCTTTTTATCAAATATTACGCACAATTTCATAAGAGTATTTTAGAGAAATATTGAGGCGTACGACGCTATCCCATTATATTGTGTGCACTGTCGAGGGGCGAACAACACAAACCATAGATACATTTATTATATTTCTGAGGCGAACGACCCGCTCCCATGAGAGTGTGATAAATAATCCTGTCGAGGAAAATGGCCCGATCCCATCATAATGCGCGCACTGCCGAGGGTCGAACGCCACAAACCATAGATGTATCCATCATATTACTGAGGTGAACCGCCCGATCCCATTAGTATAAGAAGCTTTAACGGGTCCTTGACTCCATTCACAAATAAACGTGCGAGTTATGAACTTAAAGGAAAACTTTTCGATGAAAACGTACAACGCGGGAGAAATTTGTAAGAGGAGTACAATTATTCTGCGACAATCATGAAGCCCGTCAATCTTTACAATAGCAAGCCTATCACTCTACGAAAGTCTAGTCTCAAGTCGTAATGTAAATAAAGGAATTTAATAGGAAAGGGACAACTAAAATAGTAAAGTTATAGCATGGTGTGAACCTAAGTCTACCCGGACAATAACATGAATTTTAGTTACGTACGGACTCCCGTCACCTCGTGTGTGCGTATCTGCAACAAGTAGCACATATTAAATACATCACCTAGGGGTAGTTTCCCCCTCATAGAGTTAGACATCAGATTCCTCGCTCCAAAGTTCCATAACCAGCTCCAACACCTGTCAAACACCTCAAACCGAAGCCCATCGATCCGAAACTAGTCAAACAATTTGCGAACCAATAAAAATAAACTCTAATACTCATAATTAATCAATTCATAACAATTTCCAACTTCGCTCGAAAAGTCAACAAAGTCAAACATCGGGTCCACGTGCTCGGATTCCAAAAGTATTCGAAAATAAAATTTACCCATGACATTACGAACTCAAATATATAATTTATTCAAAATTGCATGTCCAATTTCGTAGTTAAAATCCAAAAATATGATTTCTAGGTTTTTCTTCAAAAATCTCACAATTTTCATCAATCATGTTAAAAATCTGTATATAATCCATGTATTTAACGTGAAACAAGTGGAAATAACTTGCCTCTTAATAGATGGTGAGAATATTCTCTTCAAAAGCTCCATAAATCGCCCAACCAAGTAAAAATGTAAGAGAAATGGACTAAACCCCATAATAAAGTCTTAATAACAGCCTCAGATGTCGCATTTGCGACCCTCGCAATTGCAAACCAAGGAAAAAATCTACGGGCTTCGCAATTTCTAAGGAAAGTTCGTTATTGCGATAACTAAACACCAGCAACACCATCAATTTTTTTCCGACACAGAAATGGGCATAACTCTCTCATACGACATTGGAGTTTGATGATCCTTGTTGCTATGACTCCGTAATTATGATACTGATCTAATGGTTCAATCCAATTGCAAATCAAAATTTGTCTGCTCGATATAGTATCCTTTATACCCAAGAAAATGACGCTGAAATATCAAATAAGAGCGCGACACAACCCAAACACATCTTAAACACACCCGAGACCTTTGGGACCCTGTCCGATTACACAAACCAGTCCAAAACTTAATACGAACCTGCTCGAGGCCTCAAATTACACCAAACAATATCAAAGCTTATGAATCAACGATCGAAACCTTTATATAAACTTCCAAACATTCAAACTTCAACGAATGCATTCGATTCGTACTTAAACATTCCGGAATGACGTCAAGCTTTATGCACAAGTCACAAATCATGATACGAACCTATTCCAAGGCTCCGAACCTAAATGGGCATCGATAACACCAAAGTCCGCTTCAAAATCAAACTTAAGAAATTCTAAAGCATTCAAAATGCCAACTTTCTATATTAAGCGCTGAAATGTCCCCGGATCACCCGATACTCAACTCGAACATACGCCCAGAACTCATTGGAACCTTCAAATCTTGATTTCGAGGTCGTTTACTCAAAACTCAAACCTTCGTCAACTCTTCCAACTTAAAGCTTCTGGATTTAGAATTTTCTTTCCAAATCAATTCCGAACTTCCCGAAATTAAATTCCGACTACGCATATAAGTCATAATACCTTAAGTGAAGCCACTCAAGGCCTCAAAGCGCCGAAAAATGTGCTAGAGCTCAAAACGACCGGTCGGGTCGTTACAGGCCCATTCCTGAATAGTCCCTCACAAGCTTTCACTCTATTCTCCTGCTTCTTTCCAAGTAGCTCCAGATAATAGTCTACAAAAATGTTGGCAATGGCATCTGGATCATTTTGTCAATTCCCATATTGATCCTTCAACTGAGTTGTTGCCTGTTACAGTTTTTCTTTGCTTGATTACTGAGAAAAAATATTGGTATTATCATCTCCAAGCCTAATCTAGTTAACCTTGCTTTTCTGTTGCAAGAACATCTCAACCAAATAGGAAGAGTTCCTAAACTTTTGATGTGCATTCTTTCCATACCGCTGAAGATCATCATTCAAAGGTTTATGTTGAAGTAACTCTTGGGCTTTTATCAATGTTTCTCTATCTTCTGCAGCTTCATTCACATTGTTCCTGAAATACTGAGTGTTCAACTCTTTCAATATCCTTTTTAAAACTTTTAAGTTTCCTGACCATACCTGTAACATTGTGCACCACTGAATTTGGTTGCCTCATATTGCTTGTACTTTCTATGTGAATAATAGATGTTGTGCCCATGTATTGCAATATTGAAAGGCTTTCCTTCTCCTGTTATTAGTCTTATCTATAGTCACTTTTCCAGGGCAATGGTCACTGATGCCTTCAGTTAAATATGTAGCTTTACATGAAGGCATAGTATCTAACCATGTTTCATTGATAAACACTCAGTCAATTTTGGAGAAAATTCTCCGCTCACTATGTTTGTCATTTCATGTGTACTGTTGTCCTTGCTGAGGAAGTTCAATTAATCCATAAGCATCTATACATTGTTAAAAGTCAATTACTTCAGCCCAAATGACAAGGTTGCCACCTCACCCAAGGTTGAAAGAAGGATAAAAATTCTAGAAAGCGAAAATAAAAATTCAATCAAACCAATTCGACCACCAATCACCCATTAAGACAAAATAATTAAAGGGGTAAGCATAAATAACATCGTACTCATCTCACACAGGGTTGAAAGAAGGATCAACAGATAAGACTAGCCAAGCCAAACTCCATGGACACACTTGAGTCTTCGTATTAAACAACTGTAAGGGTTGCCATCCCCAATTTTCCAGCAGCTATATGAACAATCACTAAAATAATTCCATTATAAGGAGGAATGAACATAAGAAAATACATAAAACACTTATCAAGTAGAACAGATACAGGTTCTTCCAAAGATAATCTCTTACCCTAAAATGTAAATAAAATATTAAATACTTTGAATAACAAAAAAATTAAAATACAGATTACGAGAAATTTTATTTCATTTAATTTCTGTAACGATCCGACCGGTCATTTTAGGTTTTAGCATTCCGTTTGATGGTTTGAGTTCTTGACTAGCTTCATATGAAGTATCACGATTTGCGTGTATGTTTGATTTAGGTGTTCGAGAGGTTCGGGGTTTATTTGGAAGAGAATTCTCAATTTGGAAGCTTTAAGTTGGAAGAGTTAATCGAGGTATGACTTTTGTGAGAACGACCACGTAATGATATTTTGATGGTTCCAATAGGTTTGTATGGTGATTTTAGACTCGTGCGTATGCCCAAAATTTGATTCGGAGGTTCCTAGATTGATTTGGCCCGTTTTGCCAAAAGTTGGCAATTTGAAAGTTTAGGATTTTCCTATGTAACGAACCGACCGGTCTTTTTGAGAATTTAAGTCCCGCTCGGCGGCGTTTGATCTTAAGCAGCTTTGTAGGGTGATTTTGGACTTAGGCATGCGTCCGAATTTGATTTTGGAGGTTCGTAGGGAGATTTGAAGCATTTCAGAAAAAAGTTGAAGTTTGGAAGGTGGAGAGGTTTGACCAATAGTTGACTTTGGTGATATCGGTGTCGGAATACGATTCCAAGAGTGGGAACAACTTCATTATGTTGTTTGGGACTTGTCTGTAAAATTTGGCGTCATTTCGACTTGGTTTGATTGGTTACGACACGAGTTTTAGAAGTTGGAAGAGTTGGAAATTCATAAGTTCGATTCGTAGTGTGATTCGTAGTCTCGTCATTGTTTGATGTGATTCGAGGCCCCGAGCGAGTACGCATTAGGTTATAGGACTTGTTGGTATGCTTGGAAGGGGCCCCGGGCGTGTTCCGGTCTAGTTTTGGATGTTTTTCCTAGTTTTGAGAAAGTCTATTTCTGGTGTTTCGCACCTGCGACACTTTGGAGCGCAGGTGCGGCTCCGCTTCTGTGTGAGCCTAGCCGATTCTGCGGGCATGAAGGCCTGGGAGCTTGGTCGCTTCTGCGGAGGCTGGAATTCATGTGTGAAGGCCGCTTTTGCGGTCCAACGATCACACCTGCGAGGAATCTCGCTTATGCGGCTTCCTCTTCGCTTCTGCGGTGCCGCTGGTGCGGTTGAAATACGCAGATGCGGTCCCTAACTGTCACGACCCGAAATCCTACCTTCAGGTTCTGATGGCGCCTAACATTGCACCCGCTAGGCAAGCCAACATATTAACTGTATTGATTTATTAACAAGTGAAAATAACAAACATTGACAACATAATTGAAACAAAAAGCGGAAGCATTAACATAATTCTAAACAACGATAGCTAATAACGGAGAAATCCCTTTAAGTACAACCCAGAAATGGAGTCACAACCTCACGAACTAGTCTAAGATTTGACTAAAATAACAGTTTGAAAATAAAATGATGTATCTGACTGGAAAACACATAAAAGATAGGATGAAAGATGGACTGGGACGCTGAGATCCACGAACGCCATGCGGAACTACCTCGGTGTCGTCTGGGATGGACTGAAGGACACTCCCACTAGCGATGTCCACTGGGTCTGGCTGCATAATCTGCACAACATAAAAAAGTGCAGGTGTAGTGATCACGCTCAACTATGTCTTATAAAAAGACTAAACGGGCGTTGCAAATATAAATTTGGGGTATTACACCCAAAGTCGATCCCACAGAGAATTGAACGTATCAATTGGGTCTATAAAATACTAAACTAATGTTTAATCAATTTTCTTAAGACTTTTGAATATCAATTTGTGTTGTTTAACTAATTCTACTAACAAAATAATAAACTAACAATTAACTAACAATTTAATGTAAACAATGATAATAAAGGTCTAAGGTTATGGTTTCCCCCGTTGGTGAATTCTTTCTC